>JAVQJD010096586.1:0-12775 GCA_036023655.1 Nannoperca australis | reverse complement strand
AGTCAACTCTATCCCACTTTCGTCCATCTATTCTCACCCTGGGATAAGAACACAGGTCAGACTGCTCTTAGCTTCCAAAACAAGTTGACTCCAGTTTCTAATCAACCCGAGGCTGTCTGCTACGACAAAGATGACATGACAAGAAGTTATCTCAGTGTAGAGAGTACACATACAGCATATAATTATGAAAATAAAGCATACAGTAGATTAAAACAAGGCATACTAAATCATGAGTAAGAGAAAAAGAAAATTTGCCACAACAGTAATAACATTAATGATGGCTTTATTACTTTTGTATGTCCCATAAAAATGTCTGAACACGGGTTGGTTTTGCATAATAAAAAATAAAAAAACTGTTCTGGATGGTTATCCCTGCTTCTGTATCTGTAAGGTCTCTCTTTGATTTTCTACATCCCAACAGGATGTCCACAAGTAGGCCAGAGTGAATGCCATTGAAAATAAGGTTTTTGAGGATGTTAAGCTTTTTTGTCTTTCTCCTCCAGTTTTCATTCAGTAGGAGTTACTCCTTTTGTAGTGCTTTTGTATGTATCATTGAAATATGCCTTTGTACTCATTCTCATTCAGCACGCTTATTGTCAACTCGATTTGAATCAGTTACTTTAAAAATAAAAACATCAATATTGCAGACATCTCACAATTATTCTCCTCTTTGTGAATGCTAATCTTCTCACTTCCCCTCCTGTCATGTTGCCTAAATCTTGGTAATTCAACAGTCACAGCTGATATTTTCTAGAGAGCTGTTGTGAAATTGGGATACATCACGGAGAATGGGGAAGAACATAAAAGAGCTTAAATGGAAAATATACTTTCTTCTTTGTTTTATCCTGTACTCCTCTCTTCTCTCCTCTACAACATAACACCGTCGGCGTGTCTATTTTCAGGATTGTTATGGACATTTGTTGATATGACGGTGTTGTGTTTTAATAACCCTGCTTGTCAGAATCAATCCATACCTCATCAGAGCGAATGAAAGGTGACGGGGAGAAGGAGGGAACCAACAGCTTGTTTACAGCTGTCTGGGAGCTGTCCAAAACAATCTGCCAAACTGTTGAGTAATTATTTCCACATAGCGCTTACTTACTCACGTATACTTCCAGTTGGGAGGAATAAAGATAATGTATGTGTTATAGAGAGACTGATGCATTTACACCTTTTCAACAACTAGCTAGAATATGTCTGTGGGGATTGGATAGCTATCCTATGTAAAAGGCGTTTATTATTTCTATTGTGATAACAGCTGCAAATACCAACAGCAACCTTTACATCCTTTCTCTGTCTCTTTCTTTGCTATTTTTTTCCACTCATTGCAATACAGTGCTATCTGGGTTTGGCAGCATAAAACAACTTCCTAATAATGTTTTGCCTTTTATACATTGTATTTCATTTCTTTAACACTTTGACTCTTGGAAGCAACAAAACACATCACTCTCTCTCTCTCTCTCTTTTGCCTCTCTCTCTTCTCCCAATTGGATTGCAATAACAATAAAACACTCTCCTTTTGTCCTCCATTTCTACTGTCCTCTTTCAGTAAAACACTCCTGCTCTCTGATTCCCTCTTTATCATCCGCAATTCAGGCAGAGACTCTTGTAATTTACACTCTCCCTCTGTCTCTAACAAACGCTCAACCCATCTTTCAGTGCAGCACAGTGTCATGATCTGGGTTGGGTTTTCTGTGTTTCCTGTTTTATTTTGATGTTTTGAGTCCATGTTCCTGTCTTTGTCTGGTTTCCCTCCTTTTTTGATTGCACTCACCTATGTCTCGTCACTCACCTGTGTCTGATCCCCTCGTTTTCCCTGGCTTATATATAGCAGTCCCTTCCATCTGTGTCTTGTCGGATCATTGTCGTTGTGTGCTATGTCTTTGTTAGTGTTGTCGTGTTTGTTTGCCCCGTGCACTTTGCTCGTTTGCGCCTAGCTTGTTTGCTCCCTGCTCCTTGCCGCTTGCCACCAGCCACCTCCTTTTTTGGTTTGTACCGTTTCCCAGTTTTTTGGTCTTGTTTTGTCATTTTGTCAATAAATCCTCTGTTGCTGAAACTGCCGGTCTGCGATTGGGTCCTTATCCTGCTACCTCATGGCTAACCCTGACAGAATGATCCGACCATACTCGGACCCAGCGGACCCATGATCTCCCCCCTCCCCGGAACTATGACAAAGCTTTTTTTATTTTATTTTTTTTTTTTTATGTGGGGTATATTTTTGGTGCCTCCTCAGGAGCGAGCGACCAGCCTCCTCTCGTTCCCGGACCTTGCAGCCTGATCGTGACCAGCCTGCCTCACCCCGGCTGGCTAGACGGACTCGGAGGCAGGGGGTTGGGAGCTCCCAGCCCGCTGGCACACAGGTTGTTCTCTCATATGCAGGCACACGGCTGGCCAGGTTTACTGGGACTCGGGGGGCCACAAGGGTTGTGGTCCTCGGGCTTCCAAGCTCAGATGCCCCATGCCCTGTGACAGCGCCCCAGGCCTGCCAAGCTGCCCAGGGCCCCAGAGCCCGCTCCTCTGCCTCGTCTCTCCCCGCCTGGTCCAGCCTCCGCCGAGCGTGCGTGCTTGCGTGTGTGCATTATAATCTTTAGTCTCTTTCTGTCTTAATGTCTGATTGTATGACAGTCACCATAAGAAAACCATATTGTTCTAAATGACTGCAGGACTGTTTATGAGTTTCTCTTCATTTCACACCATAATATGCTGGATTGCTTTATGTTACGTATGTGTTTTCAGAACCATTAGTTTCCTGCTATGACAGAAGATGGAACAATTGGGAAAACTGTGAAGTGAAAGAGGAAAGTAAATCTACTCCCAACGTGTTTAACATCATCAAAAAACTGTTGACAGAAGACATTAAAATGTCAGTGTAATTACATATAGACAAGTTTATTTATATAGCACCTTTCATACACGGATGCAATTCAAAGTGCTGATATAGCACTTTGAATCATTAAAACCTCTTTATAAAAACCTAAACCTCTGTAATGTTCTGGCTTCCATGTCTGAGTCTTGACAGAAAAAAAAAAATATAGTTAAACTTCCTGCCTTCCTCTAACCCGGCATTAATCCTACATTGTCTACAGTAGCAGAATAGGCAGGTTTAAAACCAACAAGGCTTTTCTGCTAACCAGTTATCCGACCACTCACAATATCTCTCTCTCTCAATGGTAAAGGTTTTTTCTTTCGCTTGTGAATAATTTATGCATTGAACCAAACATAAGTCACTGCAGAGCAATATATTAAAAATAGAGTTGTGGCTACAGTGGGTTTTTAAAAACAGCATACTGGCGAGTTAAGGGAGGGAGTTGATGAAATGTTACCCTGCAATTGTAAAATCTGTTCTTTCATACAGCCTGCAGAACTGCATGATTTGTTTTACTGGTTACCACTGTTTGGTATACAATACATCTTCAGCTTTAATCTTTTCACTATATAAATTGACATATGCACTTATGCATTTACATTTTGCCAGGGTAACAACCAAAAATACAACACACTCATCACAATGAAATGTGACATATGAAGTAAATTCTCTTGACATTTTGCATGTTGTCAACCTGTGGCAAAAAAAGTATTCTCTCCTGCCTGTGACTCATGTTGTCAGCCAGCCTCACACTGAGGTAACTGGCATTTGTGAAGCGGATGTTCAAAAAGCATCCAATATGCAGTAAATAAAGATCGACTTGATGTTTACTGTGGTTTTGAATCTTTTACTTCTTATTTCTTAACTTCTTTCTGTTCTTGACTTCAGTCAGAAGAAACTTGATATCCTCTGTCCCAACATCCCTATTAAAAAGGAAAAGACAATTTCTGGTATATGGCGTTGGTTTTTGGACACCGATCTATGAGGTAAGAATATATCTTACAAATTCTTCAATATTTTACTTCAAAAATAGTAGTAGTGTTATCTATAATTAAAACCCATATATAGAACCTTTTACATCATTTCAGAAGTTACTGAGATGGGATTTGTTGTGTCCTTGAACAAGACACTGCATTTCTGCTGGCTCCATCTCTGCACTAAAGAGGTTGGGCTCGGTTAAAGGTCACAGTATTGTTAAAATGAACAGGATTCATCCTCTGGGGACCACAGTCCATAGTTTTGAGCTACATTATCATGAACCCAAGTGTTGAAAATTCTTTACCCGAGTGTGATCATACAGGGAAGGTCAAATGGATAAGATAAGTAATCCCCTGGGCACCATGAATATTTTAAGCAAATGTCATTGCAGTAGTAACTTCAGTATTTGTAATGAGTTACATTCCCCAATATAAATTATGAAACAAATTACATCTTGTGTTAAATCAAACTTTGCAAGACGTTTTCTGGCAGTAGTCCTCAGTAGTCAGGATCCATGGCCTCTATCAGTGACCAGAAGGAGTCAGAAACGCCTTTCCTTGTTCTTGTGTGTCAGTAGAGCCTGTCGAGTCCAGACACTGACAGACTGAGTGATGAGGTCTCCCTCCTCTGGGCGGCCTGTGTCTTACGCAGCCAAACACTTCCTCAGCCAGAGTAATGGAGTGGAAACCAATCAGACAGGCTGTGTTGTTCTGCCAACCATGATGCATTTATAACACAACATTGAGCCTTAAGACAAAACAATCCCAACTGTTCTCAAACAACTCTTGTTTCAAGGATCTTCTTGGAAATATTTCTAAAATTTCAAAGAAATATAAAGTATAGTTGTTTCCTGCACAATATGTGAATATACTATAGTGAGGTGATCACAACAAATGCATGTCAGTGAACAAATTGTTTTCATGTTTTGCATCCTGACACTCTTAATACATTTATAATCCTTTTGCTGATGTCTCAATGCCCTGTGAGGCTGCAATTAGGCCCCCTGCTAGATATTCTCGGCAGATATTTATACCCAATGAAGTCTGTAGTCCAGTATCAAGAGATTGTTGGTTAAGCTGAGCCTAAGCATTGTAACATTAGCTCTAATGCTATTAGTGAAGAGCCTGTTGATGTAGCACCAACAAAAGCACCACCTTAAGCACAAAAAACGTTTTCAGTAGCTGTGCTCTTATTTTGTTCATACTGGAGAGGCTGTAAGCGCCTGTACAAGCCTTCCTACTACAACAGATTAATAAAGACAAAACTGTAGGACACTATAAAAAATTAAAAGGGAAGCCATCTTGAAATCTTGGACTGCTCCCAATAATTAAAGGAAAATATACTGCGGGTGACTGTAAGGAAATATATATTTATTTAAAATGTAATTATAATAAATCTCCAACAATACAGAAATATACTTCAGCCACTTGGAGGCAGGGACACTGCAACTGAAGCAGCATCCTACTTGCCACCGCCATGGACTACAGCTACTGTCAAGTTGAATGACCTGACTGTTGGTCAAAAGGAGCAGCTGATGACAGACATGAAGCTTCTGCTGACCCCAAGACCAGTGTAACCTAGTTTTCTTAATGATTTGCTGATACTGGACTATAAATACACTAATGTGAAAAAGATAGTTCAGACAAATTTGTCTCACACAGACATTGTATTGTCAGCATTAAGTCTTTTCAATCAAGAATCACTTAATTTAACCACATGATCTTTGTCAAAATGTTAAATCGACCAACAGTCTATTCCATTGGCATGAACATAAACCTTTCTCAAACTCAGAAACAAACACTTTCCTTGCCCCTAAAAGTTTGTTGTTTCTTCTGCTTTTTGGGTTTTGGTGTATAAAGTTTTTTTCCTGGTAGACTAATACAAATCAAAAGTACTTGCATCATCTAGAAATGCATAGAAACTCGTGTGATCGCAAATAGGCAATGGGCGTGAGTCCGGAGAATCTGGGAGTGTTGAGTGAAACTACTAGTGAAACTATGAGTAGGCTGCATAGATCAAGCCTCAAGTCTCACATCTGGCCTAGTGACACTGGGAATCTGATAAATAGAAGGCTGATTACAACAAATGGATACAGCCTTAGTTGCTGAATGTATGCTGAAGAAGAGCTCCGGACGCAGCTGCAGCTGGATTTTAAATGGTTTCTACAGCAACCACCGCCCTGAATGCTACAAAAATATACTGCTTGATTCATTGTTCACCTGTCACATTTGTGCAAGCAGGATAACAAGGAACACGGGGAATTGGACCCAAATGCAGAAAACTGAGGCCGAGCAGATGCAGTTAAGTGATTTTGATAACAAAAAGTTGGTGCAAAGGCTTACAGCTATTTGATACAGGCAAGGGTGAAAACCAGAGAGCAGTCCAACACGAGCAAACAAATCCAAAGTAAAAAAAAAAAACAGGTCAAAACACAAATAAAACAGGCAGAAACAGGGAATCAGGACATCAATACATACCATACTAACCAACATACCATGTAAACCTATTCTATACTGCAGCCAAACAGGTGTAACTTAATACTGAAAAGAATGGGAGTTAACATGTCCTTGACTTTCTACACCTTCAGTGCTTGTGAAGCATTCAAGATGTGCATTGATGCGTTCTCTATTGTTTATGGTAGTAAATGTTGTGTTAGTGAAGAATCACTGTGCTTGTGCCTTGTTCAAATGATACATACAAACCAGCTAGCAAAACTCAGTAAGTCTTTCCAAATCTTTTTTTCTTGTTTGTTGTGTCTTCACAACACATTATATCATTCTGCACTTTAAATAAATAGATACTGATATATAAACAACAAATTAAAAATCACACTTATTAAGGTTATTATGGTATTAAGTCAATTATGCCTAATGTGCTTCTGCTTTCTTTGCAAGTAATTTTGTAACCTAAAATTTGAAACTTAATTAGAAGCTTTTTTTTGTGTCCTTTTCATACTAATGGGTAGATATATTTAATTAAATGTAGTTTTATTTATATAGCACCATATCATCATATCATATCATCATCAAGTTATCTCAGGGCACTTTTTCGTTTTGAGCAGGTGGAGACCAACTCTTATATATACAAAGACCCAACGTTCCCACCATGAGCAGCACCAGGAGACAGTGGCAAGAAAAACTCCCTTTTAACAGGTAGAAACCTCGAGCAGAACCTGAACCAGAACCAAAACCAGGCTCTAGGTGGGCGCTCATCTGCCTCGACCGGTTGACTTGAAAGGGAGGGGGGAGAACATACAATAGTACTATACTTTCTACCTGTTAAAAGGGAGTTTTCCTTGCCATTGTCGCCTAGTGCTTGCTCATGGTGGGATTGTTGGGTCTTTGTGTGTGTGGAAGTTGGTCTCAACCTGCTCCATGCGATAGAGTGCCCTGAAATAACCTTGTTATGATATGGCGCTATATAAATAAAAGGTTGTTGAAAATTTTTATTTAATACAGTACAGATCTATGTAGAGATGTAAAGTAACAGTTGTGGTATTGTAGAAGAAGAAGAAGAATTGTAGTTAAATACATGACTTGAGTAAATCTACTTTAGCAGGGCAAAGCTGTGTGATATTTGGATCAGAAGAAAATGCATCCACACATGGAATTGGTTGTAATTAAAGTTAAAAGCACAGCTGTCCTCAGCTAGTCTCTCCCTGTACTCCCTGTTACTAGCATAGTAGAGCCTGTTAAGTCCAGCAGAGTGACAGCTGAAGTGATGAGGTGTTTCCCCTCTGAGTGGCCCTGCAGCTGAGTCAGACAAACAGCTCCTCCAGCAGTGTAATGAGGCAGAAGCACGGGACAGACAGCCTTTCCTGTTGGTCGATCCGCTAGAACCAACAATGTCAGAAAGGCATTGATTCAGATTTATCTGGCAAAAAGCTGCAGGTTGTTGATGTGTCATGACATGGGAGGAAATTACAGCCTCAAAACAGACGCCATGACGTGTTCACTGTAATTTAGAGTAGTTAGGATATAACATAAGTAATATTCTATCTTATGCTTTTCCACATAGGGATTACTGTAAAGCAGAGTGCAGTACAACTTTTTAAAGTATTTCTTCCAATAATTTCTATGAAAATTCACATTTAGATTATTTAAAAAATATATAGACACATAGACGTCTCCTGGGTTATTTAACATTTCCAGGTTTATGCTATGACCATTAATTTTGTTTCTGTAGAATCATGTGCTTTGCACATGTTTAGTTTGGCAAATAGATCCAAATACTACAAGCTGTGGAGAAAAGGCTTGTCAAAGACACAGCTCTCACTGTAGCAAATTCACAACAGTTGATAGAGTGGTACAGAATGCTGAAATTAACTGACTTTAACTGCTGAAAGTTTCTATACTGTAAAAGTAATTTTGTAATGTAGCTTTGCACCTTTAGGACTGCATACAACAGAATGTTAAGCTTGAAGATTGCAAGTTTCTTCCAAGTTTCTTTTTCTTTTTATATATTCGCTTTCAATCAAACAACCAGACAACACAGTTGTTTATTGTTTGTACTTATGACTCAACCAGGAGAGTTTTATGTGAATTCAAGTCTTGAAACTGCTCCAGCTGTCAGTCACTTAACATTGTCTACGCAGAAAATGAACTCACTAATAAAAATGCTTAATATCACAGATAGCGATACCTAAAACTAAAGTTTAAACATTCAATTATGGAAGCTCCCAGGCCAATAATGAGTAACTATCTACTATGGATGAGTGAGCAAGAGAGCAACCAGCACACTGATGATTGTCTGTCATAGAGTCACTTCAGCCTGTAGAGTACAGACAGACTGAAAGACAGACAAGCCACACAAGACCCCACTACCTGCCTTATTAACATCAGGCTGTTTTCGAGACGTAGATGCTTCATAAAAGAGAAATGGAGCACTATGCTGCAGATCTAATGTCAAACACGCAGACAATTCAAAGCAGCAGGTCCAGGTGTTTAAGGCTTCATCTCTCATTCTCTCTTTGTTATTCGCTCCAATTTAAATTCCTCATCTCCTCTCGATCCCTGCAGGCATCACTTCACACTGCCTCAACTCAAGAGTATTTAGAAGCAGGAATTCATTCATCCCCACTACAATTATTTTACTTAATTTGCCCATGAAATTAAGAAGCGTTCGCTCCCTAGAAAAGCACTTTGTGTTTAGCACTGACGACTGACCTTTAATTGCACAATGAATGTGAATTAGAGCCTAACTATGCTTTGTATACCTTTTGTATAAAATTACAAATGTATGTGAGAAAATCACAGCAATTCACACCTATTTTTGCAATGGTGGCAGGGTGCTCAGTTTGTATTGGCCACAATAATGATAGAACAATGGTTCCTAACTGGTCTGCGTGAATCTTGTGTGAATCATGTGTGTTTATTGTTTATGTTTGGGAGGGTGTTTTATTTTATAATATTTATAAAATTGACCGGGTGCCATATGCCATTCCTGTGTCTGACTTCCTGCCTGGCTCGATCTGCTCTGTGCAGCTTGACACAGCTTCTGTCAAAAATAGAGAAGGCACATATTTTAAGCGGAGCACAGCGTAGAGACGCTTCTGGGAAACTGGGAAACGTGCTGCGGCACGTCTGGTGGAATTACAAGGATCATCTAGAGTGGCCACAACAGCTCCGGCAACCTTTAAGTTCTTCTTTGCTTGGACAATGACGTGTATCCTATCTTAAAATATTGACGGAAATCCGTCTGATCTCCAGTTTTTGGTCTTTTATAATCTCTATGAGAAAATCCCTTTTTGGGCTGCAGGGGATTGTTGTAGTAATGTAGTTGGCCATTGGGACAAATTGGCAGCAAAGCTCACTTGCAGCATCATATCTGTCCCTCTTGATACAGTTTATTTGTTACAGAATCCCTCCTTGAGAAAGTACATTGCCCCAGGTACGGCTGGACATTAGAGGAACTGCAGCTTCAGGCTCTGCAGGGAGGCACTTTAAACAGAGCCAGTGCACTGTTAGATAGACCACTGCAGTTAATCTGTCCACAAAAAAACCTTACAGAAGCAGAGAAGAAGCAGCCCGAGACTGCATGTATCACAAAGGTAACACATTTCTTTGTGCAACCTCCACAGGACATGAGATGACTGGACATTAAAAAATAGGGAGAAAATTAGGAAAGATAGTAAAAAAAAAATTTTAAGAAAATAATAATATACAACCCTGAAATACTAGTCTTATACACTGCACTAGACTGCCTTCTAAATCTCTTTTGATTTATCATCTCTGCTAGGCACGACTACACTGCACTCTACATTGTGCACTGCACTGCGCTCTATATTATTCTTCTGTGGGAGGGAGTAAGACAGAATATGAGACCTCTGTTACATCTTAACTATTTTACATTACAGTGAACACGTCATGGCATCTATTTTTGGGCTGTTTAAAAACAAGTAATTTAAATAAGTTGCACACATGTATACATTACACAGACTTCTCCCCCTCTTATGAACTCACATTTGGAATATGCTGTTCTCGCTTATGTCAAGTTAAGTTTATTTATAATATAATAATATAATTTGTTTTAATACGTGTAGGGGCCAGTCTGACACACAGAGGCAGCTCTTTCCAAAGTTTGGGGCCTACAACTGTAAAGGCTCGATCTCCCGTGCTTAAACCTTAATCCTGACAAAACTAAAAGCAGCTGATCAGAAGATCTGAGTGACCTTGATGGAAAACGTGGTTGTAGAAGATCAGAGAGATAGGTTGGAGCTAGCTATTTAATGATTTATAGGCAAACAATAACATCTTAAAATCAATCCTAAAATGAACAGGGAGACAGTGAATAGAGGCTGGGATGTGGGAAATGTGCTCTCATTTGCATGTTCCTGTTAAAAGATGAACTGTAGCATTCTGGACCAACTGCAAGCATGACAGGGTAGCCTGGCTAACACCAACATAAAGCGCATTACAGTAATCAAGATGGGACGAGATAAAAGCCTTTATAACCCTCTCAAAAGTATTAAACGATAGAAAGGGCTGGACCTTAGATAAGAGCTTCAGTTGGAAAAACCTAGATTTGATCACTGAGTTGGTCTGTCCAACTTAAAATCACTGTCCATTATCACACCCACATTTTGTACAGTGGGTTTAACATATGGTTCCAGGGAACATATGAGGGGCATCACAGGCACCACTGTGTCCAAATATCAAGACTTCAGTTTTATTCTTTAAAAAGTCCAAAGCCATCCAGGCATTGATATCCTTGAGACTGTCCAACAATGATTTTAAAGAATTGGAATTGTTCCATTTCAAAGGCAGGTAGATTTGGGTTTTGAAGGCATTTAAAGAGAAAATAGGATCGTCCCAAGAATAGAACCCTGAGGGACTCCACAAGGTAGAGGCTCTGACGAGAGGTTCACTAAGGCTGACAGTAAAACTTCAGTCAGACAAGTAAGACCTGAACCACTCCAGAGCAATACCTTTAATGCTGACACAATGTGTATTTATCTCCAGAGAGATTCTGTAATTATTATATGACTGACAAACACACAACCAACAGGTTCTCACTGCATCTCTGACTTTGCAGTCTAATTTTCACATCATGCTGTTAAACCATCACGTTGCCTGAGACTGTTGTCGGCTCAGGTTTGTTAAACACAAACTACCTCCCCCACCCCTGCACTGATCACTCTATAAGGCCCTTTTATTTCCCCTACATCTTCCTTTTCTATCTCTATCTATGTACCCCAGGTTGCACTACATACAGCATCACATGTTATGTCCCGGACCTTGTGTTGACTGTGTTTTTGAGTTTTGAGTGTTGTCTGGTCCCTTCCTGTTTTACTTTGAAATCGGTGTTGGGTTGTGTGATTATTTACTTTATTTCCTGTTCTTCATCGTTGTCACCCTTGTCTCGTTATGTTGTGTATTTAGTCCCTGTCTTTCCTTTGTTCATTGCCAGTTCGTATTTGCACTTGTGTTGTACTGAACCCATGCCTTCGTAAGTAGACTTCTTTGTCCAAGCGTTGCCTTGAAAGTTTTGTTTGTTCTGTTTTTTGATTTCTTGGTTTTCTAGAGTTTTTGCTGCCACGTCAGCCTTTTTCTTTGGAGTAGTGTTTAGTCTCCTGTTTTGTATGTGTGAATCTTAGCCCACCTGATCCTCTGAATAAAGAGCGCTTTTTGTTAGATTATATCTGCATCTGAGTCCTTCCTCCACGGCTGGAACCCAGATCGTGACGTCACACTAACAACGTGTATTCCACCTTCCACCTATTCCACATGCGTGGTTTTGCAAGACCATAGCAATGCATGTTTTGTACAAACAATGTAGGTTACTACGCATATCACAGATTTTAAGGTGTAACACAAGTTTACTAAATTAATTTTGCCCTATACACAAACAAGTTCACGTCATCAATATTAAGTCTGCCTCTCGCTCAGAAAACTGGACAGAAAATGCATTTCTGAAAGGAACATGAAGTTGGCATACTAACTAAAAGCACCACAGAGTCAAAGTGAAGTAAAACAAACCCAGAGAAGTGAATCCTGCAAAAACCAACCGATTGTCAAGATATACGCTGAGCAAGACTGGACATGAACACTCACTCTGGTGCTAAAATGTTTCAAATGAAAAAGGTAAAATGTTTTATTCTGGCTTTATAAAATGATACGGGATACATGAGACTCCTCAAGGGCACAAAAACAAATATCAGTGGCGAAGACAGGGACATTGGAACAGTTTTTTACAGTTTTATTTAAACTTTAGTATAACCTGGGATGCTACATTAATTTTTTATGTAGTATTAATGCATCAAAATAAACCTAGTAAGATAAGACTAGCACAATATTAAACTCCTACCCCTACCCATATGGAGGACCGAAACTGCCATAATTAACAATAAATAAATAAATGAATAAATGAGTCAATAAATGAATTAATATGCCATTAAATTGGTCGTTTTACATTTCTTGGTCTTTTAACATT
>JAVQJD010096568.1:0-28314 GCA_036023655.1 Nannoperca australis | reverse complement strand
GAGAGAGAGAGAGGGGGACGAGAGAAGCACACAGCTAGGGGAAGAAGGTGAATTAGTGACAAGCATTAATGGGATATGAGTGTGTACAAATGGAGAGGGAGAGAGGAGCTCAGTGCATCATGGGAAGTCTCCCGGCAGTCTAGGCCTATAGCAGCATAACTAAGGGGTGCCTCAGGGGTCACCTGAGTCAGCCCTAGTGAATGTGAGGAGGGTGTCTGCCTCCCGTAAACAAACTGGAAGCTGGTTCCACATAAGAGGAGCTCGATAGCTGAAAGCTCTAGCTCCCATTCTACTTTTAGAGACTCTAGGAACCACAAGGAACCTGCATTCTGAGAGCGCAGTGCTCTAGTAGGGTGATAAGGTACTATGAGCTCTTTGAGATATGATGGTGCCTGAAGAGCTTTAAAGGTGAGGAGAAGGATTTTAAATTCTATTCTGCATTTTACAGGGAGCCAGTGTAGAGAAGCTAATACTACAGTACATGCACTACATACAGTTGGGAAACCAATATACCAAAAACCCAAGTTTTGATAAACTAGTGTTTTCTTTTTAAGCTTTTTAAGTTCTGAGGCAAAACATTGGTGTTGGTGACCCTGCATGAAGGCAATATTAACCAACAACTCTATTGAATACATTGCTCCATTTTCATTCCATTTTCAACAGCTGCAGGCAGGTTTTTGATAAGAATGCAATCAAAAGAGATACTTGTATACATTTACCATTGATTAATAAATACCACAATAATATTGAGTGGTTAGTATACTTTAAATAAATAACAGTAATTACCACCACCAAGTCTATGAGGTCAGATTTTGGGGGAAATCATGGACTTCCTTGTAGCATTGTGCTGCTGCTTTTCAGGTACAAATTGAATTAAAGCTTAAATGGCAAAGGAAAATCATGGAAAGATTTGAAGGGTAGGGAGAGGAAACAAAAGGGTGAACATGACCTCCCGTGCGTGCATACACTTTTTAAGCGGTAATGACTTCCCTAATATTTTGGCTGTGCCTACATGTTTGTATTAGACCTGTGTGATATTCACCTCTGTGTGATGTTGAACACTTGTATTCCTTGTTGTAATGATGATAGTGTCCCCTGGATTTAAAAATGTCCTTTAACACTAGTGTTAAAAATGGTACACAGTTGATGATTTGTAAAGTCCTATGTCTTAACCATTTCTTACCAAGATGCCACTTTAATCTTCACTGATCTCCCTTCTCAGACAAACAGGACTC
Source organism: Nannoperca australis (assembly GCA_036023655.1). Classification (NCBI taxonomy): domain Eukaryota; kingdom Metazoa; phylum Chordata; class Actinopteri; order Centrarchiformes; family Percichthyidae; genus Nannoperca; species Nannoperca australis. The sequence continues at coordinate 27,079 of JAVQJD010096568.1, read as the reverse complement.
CTGGTGATGGGACCAGAGAACAGTCAGAATTTCCAGCTGTTGAAGAACACCATGCAGAGGAACAAGGTTCCTATGGTGATCCTGACCCGTGACAACTTCAGACAGCACATCCCCAATGTCAACCTGGCTAAGGGAGATGGAGCTCTGGTGGATACAACTGCTGGTGTTCTGTATGCTGACCGTGCAGTGAAGGCAGTACAGGTACAGCACAGATACTGCTGATAGAGAATTAGCTATGTTAGCTTCAGGAACTAATGTCATGAGTCAAGGCCAATCAGGTGGTCCACTTAGGATATGATTGTGCAGTGCAAATTGAAACAAATATGGCACATTGCTAGCTACGGCTAACGTATGTACTGTCACTACATTTGCATTTTGGGGCCTACAAAAACAACCCTAGTCAAACTTATGAGAACAATGCAAGGTAAACATTTGCTTCTGAAAAATGCTGGTACAAAGAGTTCATGGCAACAGCTGCTGTGCATGGAGACAATGTGTTGGGATGCTGAGCAAATGAATAAAAATGTCTCTTATAAACATTCCCCACAGTTTACAGACCTACTTCCTGCTTCAACTCATACATGTACCGTTGTTGTGCAATAAGATAGTGTAAGTGCAGTGTTTAGTTTTCCAGTGCAAGGAGGGATCATTATGAACATTTCAGGTGTGCTCACTACAAGTTTTACCTCCAAACAAAATTCAGATGATCTGTATAAACTGTATGACTTGCTTCAAACCTGTCTGATTGTCTGACTGCTTCTGCTTCTTGCCCTGTCAGAGCTTTTTTTTTTGTAATGCTGCAGTGTTCTCAGCCCCTGTGTTGGTGATTACAATGTCATAACTGACAGAACTGATGGACAGAGCCACAAAAATAAAATCCAAGTTGTGATAAAATGTCATTTTCCTTTAAATTGCCTTTATGACTTCATGCATTACTGAGACGGAAGTCTAATCAAGACTAGTCATGAAGGTCTATAAAGTTAATTCACCTCAAGTTTTTCAAAGATGTATTTCTCTTCTTGGTAAATATGAAAGTGCTCACAGTGTCTACATCGCTCATCAGCCTTTACGTCTGATCCTGTTTTTGTGTACAAACCCCCCCCAGAAAATGTTTTTGGTAAAATGGTAAATTGTTGCATTTATATAGCACAATGTTGCCTCTTTCACCCGTGGACATGCATGGTGCTGGTCTGACCATCATGAGCAATTTTGGGTTCAGTGTCTTACCCAAGGACACCTGTCATCAGTGGACTGTTCCAGGTTGATTCTGATGTACCACCTGAGCCCAAAAGTCACCACTGAACTGAACTGTAGGCAATGGTCTTATAATAAAAGCCACAACATATTCTAATATTCTATAATAAGAACTAGATAGAGAATGGAGCTAAAAGATACCAAGATGTGGATAATTGAACATATTCCATGCACATTGTTTTAATCTAATAATAGCTCACAGCAGGAATATTTTTCAGCAATAAATTCTTATTACTGGACTCTGTCAGCAGTGAGAAAAAGCACTGGCTGAGAGTCAAGCACAAAATACTGCTTTATTATTTCAGTAAGGTGCCATTTTCAATTGACTGGACAGATTGTTCAGCCACTTTTTATGAAGCAGTAGTAAATTATAAATTAAAGCTTGTAGTGATGGGTGCCTAATAGATTAGTAAATAATTGCTTTGTGCATTTTCATGCCATAGCCTCTCTTAATATATGTCCAATTGATCTGTCTTGTTACGTTATCTCAGAGTGGCACGTTTTCTGATGTCTTGTTTTTGTCTCTGTGGAAAAACAGCTCTGCTGATTTTCCTTCATGACAGGTTTCAGGTTTGGTTGGGGCCCAATATTCTAAATCAAGTCACTACAGTGATATATGAAGTTGGTCTTCTGGTAGTTGTTAAGACATTTCACTACTGCAAATGTAAACCTCATGGTGGCACTAGATAAGTCAGAGGATCATCATAGTCATTAGAATTCATCTTCTGGGGACCATGACATTTCTAGGGCACTCCATCTAATAGTTACTGAGGAATTTCAGTCTGGAGTAAAGTTATGGACAGACCAACATTGTCATCTCCCTAGCTAAGCTGCTACCATGACTAAAAGCATTAAGCATCTTTGGAATCTGTTTAGACAGATGGATGCATGATAGCATTTATGATCAAATATGAGTAAAAAGTGATGCTCTGTTAAATTTTTTCCTGACTGGCAGTGGTAGTGAACAAAGTGAATATGTCTCCTTGCACTCTACACAGAATAAGATCTTATATAAAGTCACTTGTGTGATGTGTTGGCTACCTGTGCATCCCAGCTCTAAATACCATGTGGTAGCCTACTTTGATCTTCTCGCTTTTAGCCTGGTGTTCTTCCCTAATTAATCGCTCCATAGATCCGTGTTTTGTTTTTGTATTTTTCTTGCAAGTCCAGATGAGATAAGCACATTCTGTGTTGTTTGTCATCCTGCCTGTGGCTTGATGGTCAGAGTGCAATTTGTTGCCCTCTGAGACTGTGTTGACAAGTTATCCTACCTTTCCTTTGTTTCCAATCTGGAGGTTTTCGAGGGTCTTTGTCTTATGTGCAGGCTCGCTTACCAGCTACAGCTATCTTAAACAGTTGGCTGTGCTATTTAATTGCCCCTGGGGGTTCTTTCGCATGCAGTGGCTAGCCCACAGCTCTTGTCTGAATTTCCTCGCAAGGTTTTTTAAGTTACCTTAAAGACAAGAAGCTATCTTTGAGCCTACAGCTGGTCTTACAACTAGCTGCTGATATATTGCTGGAGGTTCCAATCACATACTGTGGCCAGCCACAGTTCTTGCTTGAATTACCTGGCTAATACTTGAAATTCAGGTGAACAGGCAAGCAGTAGGTTGTATTAGACGTATTATTTGTGAGCTACTGGTTCTGATTCGTGTCCCTCAGCCTAGTCACAGTTCTCGTTCAGATTCCCTATCCTGACCCCTTATCTGAATTGAAACAATGCTGGTGTGTGACTCTTGTTATGCTCAACTTCAAGTTGAGGATGGCCATAAGATGTGCCCAAAGTGTCTGGGTGTGGGTCACCTTTGGGAAGCTCGGTCTGACCCATGTATTAACTACAGCATCTCTGTGAGACAGAAAAAGCTGAACCAGGTTCCACCCTCTGGGCTGACTCATGACAGCTCTGGTTTCTGCAAAAAGCCGGAAAAGCACAGAGGCAGGCCACAGGAAGAGCGCAGTAGCCCAGAATGCAAAAAGGTGAAGGAGCAAGCTCCCTCTCGCCAGTGAAGGCTTTGTGAACTGAAACAGAGCAGCATAAAGTCTTGGTGTGAGCTCCGCCTCCCCCACCCACCCCTCAGGTAGCTGCTGGGTATTCAGGTGATGATGGGGCTTCAAACTCTCAGTTTCAAATCTGTGGTGGTGCATGTAGCCCCAGGGAGGATTCATCCCCAGAACTATAAATTGAGGGGGCTGGCCCTGTGTGTGGAGGCTAAGGATGGCTCAGAGATTTCCCTCAGGAGCTCTGTGAGCACTGAGCTGGGGGAGGGACCCGGCTTGCTGTGGGCTCCACACGCTTACGTTGGGCTAGACGACGCACTGGCTGCTCACCTTGTGGACAACCCTTGGACTCTAGCATAGCTAACATTAAAACAATGTCTGCTGGTTATAACTCAGCTATTAAACTATCAGATCAGTGCTGTTGAGAGCTTGCAATCAGCACTAACTTAGAACTCAGTAGAACATTAAAGTTACTTAGCTTACTAACTTTTTGACCCATATGTAAAAAATAAAGCTCTTTCTACTCTATACTGACGTGTAGAGTGATGCCAGCCTTCCTGGTCTCTTTGGTCCTTTTAATAAAGCAAATAGGTGCTGCACTGCCAACAACCATAGCATCTGCCCATAGGTGTAAACAATACCCAGGAAAGGTGGCAGACGGGTATCCCATGAGTTTTGACGCATCTAGTGTTTATACTTTACCAAGCAAGGTCTTTGAGACGGAGATGGAATTTGGCAGTTGTGCCAACACATCTCATCAGGGACTTTGTGGATGTGAGGCCCTTTCCCTTGTTGCCTCCATCATCCTCCACATCCCACCAACATCAGCCACCTCTGAGCACAACTGGTCCCCGTTTGGGAACGCTTACACCAAGGCACGCAACAGGCTCACCAATACATTAGTTGAAAAACTGGTGGCCTTCAGGAAAAACTTGAGGCTCTTTGAGGCTGACACAGAGCCTCCCTCAACAAACTTGGATAGTGAGGAAGAGTTTGACACCGAGGAAGTCCATGGAGAGGATACATAGAGATACAGAGAAGACTCTGCTTCCTGTCTTTTTTTTTTTAGGGTCGGGGCTTGTAGCATTGAACTGACAGCACAGTGAGAGCAGTATTTCCTTTACAATGCAAATGTTTCTGAATTTTACTTACTTATAAATGCATCTTAGTCAGACTTTTAATTCAGTTGTTCTGAGTACAAGTATGCATTGCTAAGTGTAACAGTCTTTCTTTTTTATTACTGCTGTCACAGCAATACTAACCTGTCTGAAGTCTTTGTCATGCACATGCTTACACATTAAGCTAATGTGTGGATACATGTACATGGGCAAGGAAACTGTCCTGAGAAATCAGGTGTCTCTAATCCCTTACCCCAGTGGCAAAAACAGGGTTTCTTTTATACATGACTATTAGAAATCAGATTACTACAGTTGACTGTAATTGACTGATTATTATATCCTTTGCCCTTTCCTGCTCCCTTAGTATTGTAGCGAATAAAGAACCACTCATCTGCCAAAGATGAAAAGCATGAGCATGTTTTGTGTATTTTACTGATCTTGCTGCTCTTTGCAGTTGCCAACCTATAAAATTGCCTAATGTAGGATTTAATCTAAAATGTTCCCTGTCTAGAGCAGATTGTATTAATATAATTAGAAATAAAAAAGAACTTAATTCTAGTTAATTCTACCATTGATGTTAAAGTCAATTAACTATAGGTCTTCTGTTATGTTATAACGTAATAAAGAAAATAAGTAGAGTTTGTTATTAATTTTAACAGCCGGAAATATCCACATATTCACATATGTTCATTTTCTTAATGTATTAAATACATTAATCTAATTTGTTGATCAGTTCTGACACCTGTGACATTTGGATCTTGTCTAGTTATTTTGAGATACGACCATGCTGGCAAAAGAGGACAAGAGGCCTGTTGGGAAATAAAGTATACATTTAGATAATGGTACCAATTTAACTTTAGAGTATTAGTATTAAATGTTTTTGTTTGTTTTATATATTTTTACTGCATTCTTTAAATAAATAGGGCAATTAAGATGGCTAAACCCTTTTTTAACAGCCATTACTGATCAATCTATAACACATATTTGAAAGCATTTAATAACATATAAGGATAAGGATTTTCATTCATATGTTTTCTTTTCCCAGGCACAGTTTCAGAAGTTGGGTGGAATCATAAGAGACAAAGAGAAGGTAACAGACATCAAGCCTGGCCCTGTTGTGACCCTGTCAACCACTGCTGGTGTTTATCAAGCCAAGAGTGTGGTGATCACCGCTGGACCCTGGGCTAATAGACTGCTGGCCCACATTGGCTTACAGCTGCCACTAGAGGTATTCAAACTCTTGGTGTCCCACTTGCAATACTGTTCATACAGCTACGGATATTGTACTATAAATGTACTCAGCAGTTAACTAAAGTGTAATATTAGGATTCAAGACGTTAACAAACATGTAAATGGTGCTGAAAGCTAGGTGTAATTGCTAACATTTAAGCATCCTCTACACAATGCGATCATTTTCCTGCATGTCAAAACTATAGGATATTATGTGTTCAATGGATCTCTACAGTAAAATCTGTGGTTTGTGAACAAATTACATTTGAGTACTAAATTGTGGCTGTCCAAGTGCCCACTTGAATATCCACGATTTGGTATTCACAAATGCAAAATGCAACCTAAACCTAACAGCCTTGAATGTTCTAGCTGAATACCATACCAACAAGCATGGTAATGATGCAAAACGTTTCAAGTGTAGAAATACTATAGTTTGTTTTGTCATAGCAAAACTAATTTGTAGTGTTTCCCATTTTGCAAACACTCAGTTTCCTTTGCATGCTGTGTTATTTAGCTGGTGGTCCAGAGGAATAAAACTTGTGTGGACATACAAAAACAGAAATATGAATGGCACTCTCATCGTCAGATTTGAAAAGCCATGGTTTTGCTGGACGATTCGTCTCCACTTCCTCCCACTGTACAAAAATTAAGCCAACATTTTCAGGATACAGGCACTGCTATCTTGTGCTGGTGATGTTGTTTGTAGCCAGGTCTGTACACAGCCTGTGGTATAGAGGTCCAGCCCATACACCAGCCTGAACCAATCGTAAACAAATCACAATTGTCAATAACGATGTCACACTTTTTATACCTTCAAATAACTAATTAAAACTAGATTAGAATTAGAAAAACAAACACTTGAACAAACCTCAGCATGATAAGAACTACCTGAAATGACAGAAACCATCTTTGGCAAAAATGTATTTGACGTGTACTTTGATAGAGATGTTTTGGCTTCACTATTAGGGAGCAGTCACGTCGTCCATCTTTATATACAGTCTCTGCTTTAAACCATCATTGGCAGTAATATCCTAATAATGATTATCAGACAGGACTTTACAAAGTGATCAACAATAACAGATGAAATGAAGAGTATAAACACAGGGAAATAAAATGATGCCTCCAAAAGAGGGAACGTGCTGCAAAACAATATACTCCATCAGTGAAATTGGTTAACAATCCTAAGTGAACATTTTTTATAACTAGCCTCCATCACTTACATACATTTATATTCATCTACACTATATCACATTCAGCTAAATCTGAATGTGATATAGTGATGTATATTTGTGCATGTGTGAGGTACAGTGCACAATCGTTTTTTCCAAATACCAATTTACATGTGGGAAATAATGTATGCATGTTTTTTGTATGCATGGTTTATAAATCAAGCCCCAGAAACAATCAACCTCACTCGTCACATTAGACCCTGTACTTAATGTTATCAGACAGTCTTGCAACTTGTTCATCTCTTATCCAGTTCCACTCTTTCTACCACTAGGATATTGCCCTGCCTACCCTTTAAATGCCCACCTGAAGATGCCACAGAAACAAAAGGATAACTCCTCCATATTTAAACAGCTTAGAGGCCTTAGTCAGCAACGCAGTCTTTTCCATCTTGCAATATGCCACACAGCCCGAAAAGAGAAGGTAATCGGAAAACAAGCAGACAGCTGTTAGAGTGGAGAATTGGAGTTGATATTGGAATTGCATTATTCAGGCTTGCAGCAGGCTGGGGTGCCTGGGGAATGCCATGCCTGAGTGAGCTGGTAGAAAAGCACAGGCGCTGAGCTCGTTGATTTGCTTGTGTGTGAATTTTGATGGTCTCTGGGAATGAATGCACGGCCTGTTAGTTCATTACCCTGAAAGCTCCTGAACAATGTGTCATTATTGCCACCTTCAGATGGACGTCATTTGTACAACCGTGTGTACATTTCATTAAATCCTAATTCTCACTTCACCACCACAGAGCTACTTTTGTAATTGCACTTCCATTAGACAGAAAAACTGATGAGGAGGATGTAGTAGGTGGTGTTAGGTATGTTTGTATTTTGAGGTTTAACCATTATGGGGTTTTATTGCTGATACCAGGCTGCAAATTTTGTGCCAGTGCATATTAATTCATTTTCTATTTTAATCTTTTGTGTTCACAACATTAAAAAATGTTCAGACACGGTGACTTTGGATCTTGGGCTGGTCTCCCTAGAAACTATGTTTTAGTGGCCAGTATGAACAACAGCAATTCTTACAGCAAGCAAATGGACACCTGACTATTGTTTTTAGACAGTATTAATAAATTGTGAACCTATCATTTAATTACAGAGATTTGAATCATCTGTGTAATAGTCACATGTTAACAGTAAGGCTCAAATATAATGTGACATATTTACGGACTTCTGAATTTCACTGTTTTGTGCATCAAAGCCAGTTCACTTTATACACTATGGCCAATCATTAGGTTTCTGGGGACTTGGCTGGTTCTAATGATTTCCCTGGTTTCAGGTGGTGAAGATCAACGTGTGCTACTGGAAAGAGAAGGTTCCCGGATCATACGACGTGAAGCAGCGTTTTCCCTGCTTCCTGCTGACTGAGGGCGAGGAGTCCAAAGAAAACATCTACGGCCTCCCTTCCAACGAGTACCCAGGCCTAATGAAGGTACGTCAAAGTACTGGACCATCCTGTGTGACTTTACAGAAGAGACACACCCCTCAAATATTCATGGTAATAAGTAGACTTTACTAATGACCATTTATTTTTTTATTTGATTTCATCTTTTACTATGTATACTTTTCTCTTACATTTTCTTGTAATTACAAAGGCCTAATAAATAATTCACACCTCACTGATTTTCCTCCCCCAGTTATTGAACGTCGTATCAGTTGGATAGTCATATTTTAGGCAAATGTATGTTCCCCTTTCTAGGTGTCTTGATCACATTCATAATGAAATCAACTTTTTATTTCCTCTTTTCAACCAATTCATTTTTCTAATTCTGTATACACAACATCTACACGACACGTTTGTCCTTCCTGAGAGAGGGAGCCTTCCTCTGTTGCTCTACCTGAGGTTTCTTCCAGTTTTTCCAGTTAAAGTTTTGGTGGTGAGGTCATTTGCTTTACAGATTGTAAAGCCCCCTGAGGCAAATTTGTGAATTGCAATATTGGGCTACATAAATAAAATGGACTTGACTTTAGTAATTTGTCACGCTTTCCATTTTGGGAGCCTTTTGTGGCTACAGTCAAATTCTATGTACGGCTGTCAAGTAACTAACATTTTTCATTAAAAACTTGGATATGTTGCAGAATAAGACTTTTCCCTTTGTTCTTCTGGGGCTCTGGAATGAATGGCCGTCACTACAACTGTGCTTATTTTGTAAATTTTTCTGTTACCTTTTGTGAACACGTTTACTACCCTTTTCATTTTCATTTATACATCATATATGTTTGAAGACAATCAGGTATTTGGGGCTTTAATTAATAAGTGGGCAAAGAAGGGAAGTTACACACTGAAATCAATGACTAGCTTGTGCACGTTAACATTAACATTTGTAGGAATCAAATCCTTTTTCCATAATTTAACTACACTGTATAAAAATATCCACTACTTTGGAAGTTTTTTATATTTTGAATTTATTGTTTTGCGGCATTAAATCAAAGTGGATTTAATGTGGTTTCTATGGCACATTAAATGCTCTTTTTCTGTTGACACATCTCTACAAAGTGATCTAAATCATTTATGGATATAAAATCCAAAATACATGTTTACTAGTATTTACCCCCTCCACAGTACGTAGTAGATGCACCTTGAGCAGTATTTACAGCCTTGAGTCTGTGTAGATAGGTCTCTATCAGCTTTGGCTCCATGTGATTGAGTGCCCTGAGATAACTTTGTTATGATATGGCGCTATATAAATAAAATTGAATTAAAATTGAATTGAATTTGGTGCAATTTCTACCTGTCCCCTTAACAGAGCTAATCAGGCTCTGTCAGGTTTCATGGGGATCATGATTAAACAGAACTCCAGCCACAAATTTACGATTGGATTGAGATTGACTCCGACTCTGCCACCCCAGGACATTAACATTGTTGTTTTGAATCCATTCCTGTGTAGCTCTGGCTTTATGCCTGTGCTCATTGTGTTTCCGGAAAAATCAATCTTCTCTCAAGTGGCATGTTTCATGCAGACTGCACAAAGTTTTCCTCCAGGATTGGAAAAAAAACTGACACTTTGTAGAGAGAGAAGGGTGTTTTGTGATTAAAAAAAAGTATTCACCAAACATGCAAACAGGAAAACTGTTTGGAATGTTGTTGTTGAGAACCCCATCGCCACGGTGGTACACATGCTAAAAGAAAGGCATGGCCACAAATGCTAACTGTATACGGGATTTGTCCTACCTCAATATCAGATTAGTTGTGGAGTATTGCTTGGTTTGATGTCATCTGATGGCACATCTCTATTTTGGGCATTATGGTGGGCCAGCAGGAGTTCACAGCCTAATAGCAGACCACATGCATAGAACAGGGGGGGGGGACAGATGGTGATGCCACGTCGCATTATTCACTTTGAGACAGAATCACCAGAGCTACTGTATGTCCAATGTTTTGACCATTTAACATGCTTAGAAAAAAATACCCAAATGAAGTGGAGAAATATATTATAATTACTCTATTTTTTGTTGTTATTTTTTTTTATTGCATGCACCTGTCAGAAAGTTTTCTAAAGCAGAAAATCCTGAAGAAGAAAATAATTCTTTTAATCCCTCAGCCTCCTCGCTGTGCCTCTTGTGAGACTGGATGTGTCAGACCTGGCTGACAGGAGCGGCACACAAAAGCAGCTCTGGAAGTGTGGAGTGCATGTGTGACAGTCACTCCTCCCCCGTTTGTCATTTACCTTTTAAGCATGCAATAGGAGCCTAAATGAGTAACAGACTTTTGTAACATATCCTTTTCTGCCTTGTTCCTCAGCTTTACATTAAAAGTTACCTGATGCAGCTCCATTCAGTGCTTCATTAATAGCCCTGGTTTTGCATCTGGAAACTAATTTCCAATCCAAATAACATAAAGTCATAAATCAGCTTCACTAGCATACAATAGACACGTATCTATAAAGTTGGGTCAATTAACGGATACATTTGGACTTATTTCAAATCTTTCTTACATGTCTACATGTATTGATTTGTGTTCTTGCTATCCCCATGCACAAGATGTGAAGAAACATTGGAAGTGGACAATATGTATTGGGAAAGGTACAACATCACATGTACCATAGCTATTGACCCACATCAAAAACACAAAAAGAGTTAATAATGTTCTTAAATAGAATGCTACTCATTGCACAAGCTGTAACATTGTCAGTACGAGAAAGATTATGAATTTGGGGAATTACTTCCAGCTGTTATGTCAAGAATCAGTTGCTCTGCTACCCTGCAACATCATCTGATAATGATAGACGGGGGCTGCTGAATACTAAACAAAGTAAAGAGCTCATGGTGCACCTGCTCCTTTGAACAGGAGTGGGTCAGCAATGAAAATGTTTGAGTAAACATCAAGGCAGAAATTACACAAAGACCCTGGATCCCTGAATACAAAATGAAATATAGTCGCAAGCAGCAATTAGCAGGTTCTGGCCGTTTCGCACACAACAAAAGGAAGAAGTTCAGTAACCCATATGAGCTGCATGCAGCAACGAGCCGGTTTCTGGGTTCGCAAAGTCACTTCAGCAAGTTTATTTCAGATTTGAACAATTGAGACAATCTCACACTTGTTTCATCACTACAGTGTATACAGCGTTTCAATAACCTCCCTCTTGGTCAGTTTCGAAAACATTTTGTAGAAATGTTTACACAGCTTAATTAAAAATGTTCATGCAATTGTTACAATTGCTATTTTCTGTGGATCATTATTGCTACAATTGGACCTACGGCTTCAGAGGAGATGTCACAACACTGTTATTCAAAAAATTCTAAATGCCGGAAAATATAGTCAATCTGAGTCACAATGTAAGGGGCATGGCCTTTCCAAAATTGCATTTTAGAACATAATGTACAGCGCCACCATCTGGCCAATTGCAGCCATGTTTCTTGGCAAGCTAATGCGACTTCCAGTCATTGGGCCAAGTTCCATGTCTCTGTCACATTCCAGCCCACTGCAATTAAAACTGCTGCATAAGACAACAATAAAAAACCGGCACAAACACAGAATGTACACGATAATTAAATATAGGCGTGCAAAAACATGAAACTATGGAAATTCACAGTAAGAGTTGGAGGGTGTTTTAGTATGAACAAAGCTGGCCCGCTGCTGCTTTTAGTCATTTAAAGTATGCATGGTTGCCAAGCTTTTAGGGTTCCATATAGAAATAATATTGATGATGTCATTCTGTGTGCAGATTTGCTACCATATGGGCAGCGAGACGGACCCAGACCAGAGAGACAAGCAGACAGACAGGTCTGATATTGACATCCTCCAGCACTACATCGCCCGTTCCTTTCCTGGCCTGGTCCCTGAACCTGCTGTGGTGGAGAGCTGCATGTATACGGTCAGTATCAACGGTCAGAAGTAACCATTAGGGGTGACTGAGAATCGTCGAATCGTCACAGCAGCTGGAAAATTGATCATTCCATTCAGGCTTTATGCTTAATGTCTGATTTTACAAAGAATTGCTTGGTTTCTGCCAATAAATCATGATGCACTGTATAGCCCAGGTCACTACTCTGGTCTCGGACCTATAACTGATAAATTATTGATAAATTATTATTATTGAGCGTTTCTATTTTAACCAGCGCAGCTTTTCTAGTCTTTACAGTTTGTCTGCCCAGGAAACTCATGGACCAATTGCATATGTTGTAAATCATCTCACGTGATGCCACTCAACCTGTCAAATCTGTGCATTTCGAAAGCATTGTGACTCAATCAGTGGTTAGACAAGGGGGGGAAATGAGCTGAGAGACAACAGCCGGAGAGAACAAGTAATTTCACATGGCGTCCTCTAAAAAGTTAAAACAGAGCTTTTGTTCAAGAACGGACAGACTCTTGTATGTTCATTCTTCTCACGGGAAGTTCAACACCTGTATGTAGGAGCAGGAGCAAAAACAGCAAACAAAAAAAAACACGACCGTCAGTCAACGACTGGAAAGTCTCGACAAATCAGATTCAACTATGTAAATTCTTAGTCAGGTACACGCCACGTATACATTAACATTTCTACAGTTTAAGAATCAGAAATTACATAAAACAAAACAGATTAGATGGCAACACTTACAATTCAACATTTATGATAATTGCACATCTGAAAGGTCCAATTTTACAATGTTTTCCTTTGCTTGCTAGTTTGAACTAAAAGTACAAGTAACATTCTTACAATGACAGATTTGCAGTTTCACGTTAAATAACAACTTTGGAAAATCTTGCTGCCCCAGTTGTTAAACTTCTCACCTTGCAACAGATGTAGAAGTGTACTCCAAGGTGTGTCAGTACACTGTGACATCACTATTGGGTGTACTTGGACTTGAAACTTTTAACCAGAAAGAGCTGGTGAATACTGCCTTTGAGACTGGTTTTAAGTGGCTCTTTAAATGGTGAAAACCAGTAATGATAATATTTTGTTATAGTGTTTTACAATTTCAGTGATAATATTTTTTGTGCCAACTATTTTGTGCGTATGAAAGTGTTTTACACAGTACTTTAAAATAACTCAAATGTCTTGTTCATAACTCTGGGAGGCCTTTTAATTTGTCACTAGTCTTTTTGTTGAGCTGACAACATCCATTTCTTCACATATAGCTGCTTTGTTAAAGAAAGAATACAAAAGTGTCTTCTCTTCAACAATATTAAAATAATTAAAATAAATTTAGCAGCTGAACTCACTTTCTTTTTTGCTCCATTACTTCCAAGACAGGTGCTTGTCATCACATGTCAAAACAGCCCAGCATCAGGCCCTAACATTTTGCAACACTTTATGCAAAACAGATCAACTGCGTTTAGGTTCATTTACGTCTTTAGTCTTAGTAAATACCTCGCAAAATTGAAAAGTGGGTAATTTGTTGTAGGCTTAGCAAAAATCCTTCCAATGATTTTATGTGAAAAGAACACAAGTGCATGTGCCCCCTTTTCACTGCAGAGGTTCTTCCTTTAACCTTTTCTAATAATTTGAGTTGTTTCTGTGATCAGAAACAGCTTATCAAGAGTTTTCCAAAAATATACAAATCTCAGTTTTATCCAGAATGACTCTTGTGCAACTTCCACACACTTTCAACCAAGTCATACATTGATTTGAAAATCATTCTTGTTAAGTTAAACATATACTATTTATATATTACTATCACAACAACATGTGTATGTTGTTGGTTGTGTCCAACATAGTCTTACTGTAATGGACATTGCAGCCTTGCGGCGTCACCTGCAGGGCTTAAGACTTGTAAACTTCTTTTCTTTATACTGTCGGGGGGGGATTGACAAAGAATGGATTGCGGCCACTGATGGCGCTATAAATTGCAACCACTTGCAACCTCTGCCTGCCGCATGTCAAGGTCTGATTCACAAAAGAAACTGTGCTAATGATATATAACATTTTGCGGCAGAGTGCAGTTTGCCCTTGTTTTCATCTGATTGCAATTGTCCATGTAAGGTTGTGGTAAAGACAGCTATAAATGGTGACTTTGCACCAAAAACACAGTAGGCAGGACTGCGAAAAGTAATATTCTCATTCCAAAGATCCTCCCACGAGCACGCCTGGTATCCTGATACTTTCGCCTCGCTACAATCACTGCTGCCATGATCAGTGAAAAGTCTGGGCGTGGCAACACTTATAAATGTGCTTCAGTTACCATCAATTCTCTGAAGAATAGTTTTCACTCTAACTGCATGTGGCTGTTTAGTGCTGGTGATTGGCTCATTTGCATAGAACGAAGCCAGTTTTGCGCAGACTGTCTGCATATTCTACCTAATTTAAATACGGGCAAATAACACCAGAGCACCAAGATGCTGTTGGCTTGGCAGTGCAGTTTCAGGTGTGTCCTGCTCCTGAAGCAGCCAGTAACAGGACTGCATCATCAACAACAGACTTAATAATGTGGTCAAGTTTACTGTTGGGCAGTTAAACTACTTATGTGAAGTACATGAGTTGCTGGCTGACTATTTAATTGACTAATTTACTTCTGTTTTCTTGCAATATTATTTTGAAAGTTTAAACCTGTAATTCATGGTTCATGTGTTTTCTGTTTTCTGTTCTTCCTGTTTTGTCGTCCTCAATTTAAAAGCATATTAAATCATAAGAAATGTAATGAGACATTTTGCCACTACAAAAAACACAGGTGAAATCGGTCAGACTCTGGGGGAAAAACTAAAACAAAACAGGAAGACCATAAGAAAGAATACACATGAACTATGAATTACAAAATAAAACAGGAAACGGGTCTAAACTTTCAAAATAATATTGCTAGAAAACCGAACCAGTCCCAAGACCGTGACATTGACTGGATATTACTGTCCAGTGCCATCATTGGGTGGTAGAATTTGTTTAGTGTATGCAGAACTGTGTGTGTGTTGGGGAATTGTGCTGCCACTCTGCCCTCCAGCAACACAGCAAGCAGCTTTTACCCCAATCACATACTAGAGCTGTAGGAAAACATCATTTCTGTGACCCTGTCCAATGCCCCTGAAAATCCTGACAGTCACGCTCTTTTCTCAGTTAACAGCAAGTGTTTTGTTCTATTGCCAGCGATTCTTAAGAGGATAGAGTTAAATTACATGTGTCCCTATAGTTGTAGTAAAAAAAGATTCCTTTTGTGAGAGGTCATTATGTATTCTACAATACTTTCTTCCAACCAATTAAACACATTCTGAAGACTTTGACAGAAACAGCTCCAAAGCCCATATTGCCGTATGGAGAGGGAGTTTTCATGTCCTTGTCAAGTGGCTCCCAGGACAATCTGCAAATTCTCAGTTCACTGTTCATGTCTCCATATAGTGGAATGAAGAGGCAGGAGAAATACTGCTGCAGTGCTCTGGAGTAAGTGTGCACAAACGGCATTTCTTTTATCAGACAACTGGACCAAATAATCAGAATTTGTGAGATCAAACCAAACTCAGCTCTGTAGTTCCAAACCTGAAGAGTTTTTTATACTTTTCAAACCAACAGGTTTGCAAAATCAAGGTGTGAAATTGACAGCTTGAGTGAATCAGTTTCTCCTGCAATCTGGATCCTCTCATTTTAAACTTTGCTGACTCTCCATGTTTGGTTGTGTTTGCAGCTAACACCTGACCGTCATTTTGTGCTAGACTGCCACCCTGTCTACAGCAACATTGTGGTTGGAGCAGGATTCTCAGGTACAACACAACTTGAACCAAATCAAAGGAAATCTAAGGGATCATCTATGACAAGCGTGTGCGTGTGTGTGTTGGGGGGGGAGTAGCTTGCTTTTACCATAGCCACTTTCCAGCTAATAAGACACAACTATGGTTTATACATATTTTGTGGTAAGTACACATGTTGACATTGTCTTTTCCAGCATTGGAATTAAGGTTCCTTTACTTCACTAACTATTAGTAGAAGTAGTGGAAGCAGATGACCAACCACACAAAGAATTTTTCTGTTTCTGGTTCTACTCAAGGTTTCTGCCTGTTAAGAGAGTGTGTCCTTGCCACTGTTGCCTAGTTCTCGCTCATGGTCCAAATTGTTTTCTGGTGTCTGTAAATTATATTATAAAGAGTACAGTCTAGACCTGCTTTATATGAAAAGTGCCTTATGTGATGATTCAGTGCTGTATAAATAAAATTGAATTGAATTTCATAAACCAAAGTATTGGACAACTTGCATTTTCAACTGATGATGGCCCTAAATGAAAATTCTTCTTACATTTCATCTGGTCGAGAACACAAATATCTGAACTACATTTTATGGCAATCCATCCAATAGTTGTCAAGATAATTCACTTATAATCACAAATGTCAAGGTGGCGCTCAAGGAAAAGTTGGTGGGATTCATCCTCTGAGGAACATGAATGTCATCAGAATCCATTCAATAGTTGAGACAACAATAATTAATTCCCATGAATACACTATATCAATCTTTTCCTGGGAGACCCAGGATTTCTCACCATGGATGAAATTTGATTTTAAACATAGGACTGATGATGATTAACCACAGAATGGTTCTTATTCTAGTTTTGCATCATTCTGTATTTAATATTTGTTACATTTCGTGTTAACATTGTTTAGTAGAACAAGTCATAAAAACATTTGAGGTGGAAACAATGCCATACAACATCTTTTTCAGCATATCTTCTGCTCACTTTAAACACATCACAGTAGTTATGAGTTAATATCAAAGGGAGGAACAAAAAATATATACAATAACTAAAGTGCATTTCAAGAAATTATTAAATATCCCCAAATTTTTTCAGCCTTGATCATTAGGATTAGTCTTCAGTTGTTGCAATTTTTCCTCTGAGCACCATGAATGTACTAAATGTCATGGCAATCCATTAAGTAGTTGTTGAGATGGATCAGTCTGGTGGTCTCATCTAAGCACCATAGAAATGAGAGAAACACTGTGTCCAGGGCCGCTCAAGGACTACTGACACATACTGTGTTATTTTCACAATTAAGGCACAATGCATCAACATGGTTTTAAAAAGAAAACACCACCACAAACTGTGTATTGAAACCGATGGAATCAAGTTGAAAATTTGGGTGTCAAAATGTTTGACAAGACAAAGAGCAGAAAGTAGTGTATCTGGCACCGCGTGCACCAGATGTGTGTTGACGAGTGCCAGCACAAAACCAGCAGCCGCCAAATGAGTCAGTGTCACTTGTTCCCTGGTCACCCAGGAAGAGCACGGAGCCAAGTGGCCCAGCGCTCGACGAGCAGCACAGAGGAGAGTGTGTGCACGTGCACGTGTAGCCCAGACATAAAGAGCTGCAGAGATACATGTCTGTGACCACGGTGAGTCAAAGAAACAAGATCAGTCTAAGAAGGATTTATTGGACCAGAAGAGGAAAAAGGAAGTAGAGAGGTGGTACCTGTTGACATAAGTTCCAGAGAGAACCAGCCCTTTATTCAAAACAGGCTTAAGTAAGAGAGAGGATTAAGTGTTTGGGGTTTTTATGAAACACTACCTGTTGTCTTTATATCGGGACAGCACTAATTCAACAGTACAACAACCGTCATGTCTGTCACCACTCTGCTGCTGCCACCTTTAACACACATACTGTTTTCACTCACTAATATGTTCCAGTTGGTTCTATTTTGCTGTTCTTTTGCTCTGAATTAAGCTCAAAGCAATGTAGACACAAATACTGATTTCATTAGATGTCTCAGGAGGTAGAATGGGTCGTCTATTAATCGGTGGTTCGATTCCAGGACCCTCCTATCCTGCCCTTGGGCAAGTTGCTCCCAGTGGAGGCCAGCACCTTGCATGGCAGCTCCGTCACCATCTGTGTGTGAATGGGTGAATGAGACCAATCTGTAAAAGTGCTTTGGGAACCATTAAGTTTGAAAAGCTCTATGTAAGTGAAGTCCATTTATCATTCACAAACGAGTCTGCTGTTTTGTTGTTCTGTTTGATCAACTCAGAGCGAAAGAACAGCAAAATACAGCATAGCAATAGCAGCAGCATAGTGAGTATGACACGTCTCTATTGTTGTACTCCACCAGTCTGTTATGTCTGTATGTTTACAGGTTTTTAACACAGAAGATATCCGTATATGAATGGCTAAAGGAGAGTGTAAGAGAATATAACATTTTGAGCGTTGTGTTGATAATAATGGATTATGTAACTACAGATTGCATGATTTCGAGGATGTTAACAGGAAACAGTGTTGCCATGGATTCAGTGAATAACACTGTGGGCTACAACTTGAGCCCTGGTTTTATTTGTGCCTGTATTTCTTTACATTTTGAACTCTCTACATTAAAAGTATGCTGAATTAGCTATTAGCAGTTTCTGTAACGTTACAGTGGATGTACAGACTGTCACTGAATTACTGCGATACTGTAGAAAACCTAATGATTCTCAGTTCTGGAGATAAAAGGAGTGTCTTTTTTTTCTATGCTTTCTATGTGGATTTATTTGCAATGGACATGGGGATGATGAAGCTCACATTCATGAGTTAGAACCCAAAGCAGGAGTGTGATGTTCATGTAGGTGAGTGGCCAAATCAGCAGCCAAACTTCAATGACTTACTCACTGTTTGCAAAACACTGGTTTGCACCTGTCCCTTTCACCTCACGTCTCTCCCTCTGCTTCCCCCCTTCAACTGTTACAGTTTGAAAACCTCTGCATTAGACTGCTTTCTGATACCTTTGCCCTGCTGGGCTTTGCACATATAATGAAGTCCATTCCCCATTGCAATGGTTCAATCTGATAACTGCTCAACAAAGAATAAGACTAAAATCTATATATTGATTAAGTTTAAAACACCTGAGAGACCAACGGACGCTGAAGATAGTCAGTCCGAAGCCTACTGTACAGTTTTAAGGAATAAGATGGACTTATCTGGGATAGGTGGATGTTGGGAATCCTAAAATATCTAATGTATATCTAACAGAAAACAGAAAAGCAATCGAAAAACTGTAAAAATAAAAATAAAATAAAAATAAGATGTAGTCTACCAAACACAGATGAATGCTTTAGTAAAATAAAGGTGATCATTATGTGTACAAAAATGTAAGGGTTAATGTGCAGGTTAATCTCCAAAACTGCCCCATTTACACTTTGCACACTCTTTTATTCAACATGGCTGCAAACAGAAATGTAAAATCCAGTCATTGAGGTTTCAGGAGCAGATCTTTTAAAGCTATCTGTTGACCAACAAAAGTCAAATGCAGTCTCAAAGTTCCCGTGTCCTCATGTGGGGTTGACAGGATTAAACTCTGGCCTACATCTGAACCTTGCTGTTTTATAAACTGATTCATAAGTGACTAGCTTGCAAGCTAATACGCTAGAAACGTGTGAAAGCTGTTAAGTCACTGGAAGGCATATTATTTTCTTTTTTACAGAGCTAGCCTGGCAGTGTTTTTGCAAAGCTAGTTCAAAAACAGCCCGGGCCTCTGTACTCGATGCACCGAGATTAAACAGATATTTTCCTCTCATCCAACTCTGGGTAAGACGGCAGTGTTTCACAGTTCCTTAAACAGTATTTGTTTACAGTACAGTGAAGTTTTTATGGAACATATATAAAAATAAATTTCACATTTGCAATTTGCTTGTTTGAGAGGCTCCTGGTGGCCACTGGACCGTAAGCACCTATAGTTCACATAATAAATGGTTACCAGCCATGCCTCAGCCTATCAGAGGTTAGAACCAACTGTGGTATCTACTGTCTTTTAGCCAATTTCTCCTAATTTAAAATCATTTTTTTCTTTACCTATTTTTCAAATATCCTCCACTATCAGCAGTTACAGTTACTTGCAAACTTCCAGTGTTGATTAAGGTCAAATCAAGACATTATCTGAATCTAAGGACTGGTTTAAAGCAGATTTTAATTTGTTGTTAGAAATGAATGATTGTATAAGAAGCTAACCTCTGGGCTCCCTGGTAGCTCACCTGGTAGAGTGTACATACCATATACTAACCACAGCAGCCTGGGTTTGATCCCAGCTCGGGCCCTTTGCTGCACGTTATAGATAGATAGATAGATAGATAGATAGATAGATAGATAGATAGATAGATAGATAGATAGATAGATAGATAGATAGATCTCTCTCCCTCCCCAGCTGTCACTATCAGATTAAGAAAAAGAAGCTATGGTGATGTGTTCAGAGCTGCAGGATATCCACAGAGTCTAACTGGACACACAAAACTTTCTAGGGACATAGACTTTTAATGAGATGTCCATTGTGAAAGGTGAAAGCGCCTGCACTTAGAGTCTACACTCACGTTCTTCTCTAATTAACATGGCGGAGGCACCACCTCTCCTACATTTACCTTCAGTGTCTCCTGGCACTTTTCCATCTCTTAATGCAGTCATGTCCTTTACCTAATTATATCTGTAATTAATATCCTGCTCGCAGTTCCCTGCTTTCAGAGCCATACGAGTAGTGAAGCTAAAAAGGTTTTGTTGACTCTGCTTTCACACCAAATGCACAAGTGCAACACTGTGCAAAGCAAGGTCATGTTGTTGAATGGAGGGTGCAGGAGATCTGTACTTGCATAGCCATAGCAGCAAGCGCTGCCTCTAACAGGATACAAGTGGCACAGGAGTGTGAACCTTTCCACTTTTGACGATCCAAAAAAGGAAAAGGTTATTGTCCTTGGGAGCATGATCATGCTCAGAAAATGTAAACTTTAATCTAAAACACAGGCCAAAGGAGGTGGACCAAACACATCTGCCAGAGCAAATAAAACATGAACTGGTTCCTAGGCTATTGAGTTAGTGTTACTATGAACTACAGATTTTAGCTGATCTAGGTTTAGGGTAAGGCATCCATATTTGTTAACTTTTTTATTTTTTTAAATGGTACTTCCATAATATTAAGCTCCAAGGCAGATAAAGTTTAAAGTCAGAAACGGGTAATTACGGTAACTCTCACTTGACTTCTCTGTGGCACTATACTCGCATCATGTCTCCAGAGAACAACTTTAGGCTCTGCTTATTCTGTTTATTAGTCAGTGTTAATTATTATGTACCGTTTGTGCTCATTCAGCTTCTCTGCAGCAGCAGAAGCTCAGAGTTCCCAGACAAAAAATGTGTTTCCTTCCTCCCCCTCCTTCACTATGTGCATTTGTCATCAAAGCCTGACACAAGTGCTTTAAAGCAAGTACTGCGGGGTTGCCATAGCTACAAAGTCACCCTGTGGGCTTGACCATCTATTGAGGTTTTCCATTCTCCTTCTCTGGCGAGATGGAAATTCACGTGGTCAAACTGTCAGAGCCAAGCTTTTATGACTTCAAAGCCAGTCAGAATCCACAGGAGCTCAGAGACCTTTGTCAGATGGCAATGTGCTGCATTCCTCAAGCCCTGTTGACATTCACAATTTGCCTCTTAAACCTTAACAACAAGGACAATCAGACTGCTGGATTTTGAAAATAGACGCTCTCTCATCTTACTCCTGGGCTTGAGCACACGAAGCCATTACACAGAGAAAGGACAAATCTCCCTTAATTTAGCATTAGGTCCCGGTTCACTAAAGTGAATAGATGCTCAGTGACAGGCATCGCAACAGCTTTGCTCTTCTTTTATGTATTCATTCATGTGGGGCTCGAACCCATTGCCTGACTCAGAGGCCCAGAGATGCAGGCTATTTATAGACTAACTGCAAGGTGCAGGGCATGGATTTGTTCACATTAGGACATTGATTCATCTCACACGGTTTGACGGCCTATGTACATACTTTGCTCACTGTAATGACTTCTCTCCTCCAGGTCACGGCTTCAAGTTTGGACCAATCATTGGCAAGATTTTGTGTGACCTCAGCCTGGGAGAAGTACCACCCTATGACCTTTCACCTTTCCAGATCAAGCGTTTCCAGCCAAAGACCAAATCAACTTTATAGAGCTGGGGCCAGATGTTCAACAAATCAACACATCTTATCTAATTGTAATTGTAGTATGATGTGAGATTCCCATGGTAATTTAGCACTAAACACTATCACACAATGACAGCATGTTTTGTCTACTGCTTTATTATTTTATGTAGTCTGTGTGTTTTGCCAAACCACATGGTGTAATGAGCTGTGTTGCACTCCAGCGAGTCAGTGTGTGTAGATGAAAATGGGTTACCTTCAGCTTTCTGCAGTAATGTGATTACTGATAGTTTGACATTTTGGCAAACTGGCTCGTTCACGTTCTTTCCAAGAGTTGAGACGATCGCAACTAAATGAAGCTACAGTCAGGAGGCAGTTAGCTTAGGTTAGAAACCGCTAGCTTGGCTCTGTCCAAACAGTAGGTTCACTTTTTATAAACACATATTGTCTGTTTATTTGATCCATACAAAATCAGAAGTGCCAAAATGACACGTTCTGGTTATACATGCTGAATCTGCTCTGAAACCATATTTCTCAAAATGTTGAACTACTCCTTCAAATATTGGTGTTCTAGAGAAACCTGATGTCCCCAGCTAGATGTCTCCTGGAGAAAGTAGATTTCTTGGCCGCATTAACACATAACTGGGTTTCTGATCGACTTTTAGCAAGTATGCATGTGCATACATGTGCATCGCTATGACAGCATGGCAGCAGAGATTATTTCACGTGGCAGTGCAAACTTGGATTAAAAATAATTAAAATCGAAGTCAGCCGAAAGCTTCAACTGATACAAAGTAGCTTCAAGAAGTGTGAATATGTCAGTTTCCAAAAGTGAGTTTGTGACCCTGTAAATTCCCTACATTCAAAAAAATTTCCTGGATATCCTGGATGATTGCATTTCTCAGATTAATCTGGTTTTAGTATTCATATACATATACTGAGTTACTGAAGTGGACATTTTTTGTTGATTTTTCTATTAATAAATGTGGCAAATGAGGAGAGAAAAGGGTGTCAGATTATCAATGCAAATCACAGTTAAAACAAAGAAACACAATAATAATAGTAACATCAAAGTTTGTGGACACCTGTCCTTAATAGTGGTGAAACATGAACACCAGCGTGGAGATTCCTGTCACCAGAGAACAGCCTTTTTAAAGGCCCATCTAGGGACAGACATTGCAAACTAGCTTAGGCTATAAATGCTTTGGTGTGTGGCGTTGGTTTATGCTACATACTTGTCTCTATACAAATTAAACATTAAATAATTAAATATACTGATTTGCATTTGAATGAAACCACCTAGGAAGTCCAGTTCCAAAGCAAACAACATCTTATGTAATGAACTAGGAATAAACTAATACTGCCTTGATTTTGACCAGAGAACCAACATGGACGACTAGATTCTAACAGTGTTGTGCAATTGTAAATTCACCCATCTGTGACAAATGGCAATTAAAAAAAAGCTATAATCTTATTGGCTTGTATGATTTCATACATCAGTAAACCTCCTTCTTGCTGCTTTCCCAGCATTCACCATTTTGCCAACTAAGTACATGGTTAAAAAGACATCAGCTGTCGAGCCATTTGTCTGTGTGAAGCCAGCTGCGTGCTTAGGCTTCAGAGGTGGCCTATTGCCTGGATCTATTTCCCCATGTACCGGTAAACATTTTAATCACTAATCAGATGGCCTATTACAATGGATGCCAACCAAGGCCATCAGTGGCAATGGGAAAATTATGCAGCGAAACGGCAGAGATCAGCAAGCTATTTGCTTCCTTGCCTGTAAGTGACTACAGATGGATAGCAAAGGGTCGTTATGCACATTGCAAGAATTACAAGTACATTAAACATGGGAATGCAAATATTCAACCACCAATAATCAAGCAGGGCCAACAGAAACACCACTTTCAAACAATGTCTATCTTGTAAGATCTCAAGTTAAATAAATATAATTCTCATGGAACAATAAACCAGTGTCCAAACAGAAAAACAACAGATTTAAGCTGCATTAATCAATATTTTTATATTAACAATTAATCATATCACCGTGTGAAATGTGAAAGTGGTCACTTTTACTGATGAAACCATAGAGAATTATCACCAACTCTACAGTTCCCTCAGCCTTACGAAGCATTTTAGCATCGGAGTGCTCATTGTTTTGGTTTTCCAGCACCAAACAGACAATGTTAGCAACTACCTGCGGAACACAGTGGAGCATTTAGCAGCTAATGAATGCTAATGTTGAACATCATCATCTCTGTAAATTGATAACATGTTGATCATGTGTTTACCTACTGTGTTTGTTTCATTGCCCCCAAGATGTCAAAATCAATCCAAAAAAATAAATAGTGCAGCTTTAAGTACCAGATCTTTTTATTTTTGACAGGGCCAACATGAAAAACGGATAATCGGCATGTCTCTCTCAAAGTGAGAGAAAGTTTGAGAACCACTGCTGTGTATCATCAAGAATCACAAGAGAAGGTGCTGTAGCTGGCTACACGCACCTTTATTATATCAAACCCTGGGAACATCATAGCAGAATAAAACAGGCCGAGCAGGAGTACCAGTGGTTAGCCAAAGGTTGTCCCAGAGGGGATAAAACCAATGCTTACAACCATCTCTCAAATCGCTGCTGTGACATTGGAAAGATGGAAAAGACGAGAAAAAAAACACATTGAGCCTGAGAATGACAGCAAAAGAATTTTCCACTCGGCCAAGCTTACAGCGCAGTGTCACAACTGTTCTCTCTCTCACTGATGTGCAGGAATCTGCCATTGCTGTCATGGAGGTTTCAGGCAAACGCAAGCTTAAGATCATAAGTGACATTTTCCCAGAATACAAAAAGAGTTGATGCAGTTATGAATATTTACAGGGGCAGTGGTAAGCTGAAGGTATCTGTGGAGTGAGGCACATAACCCAGAGGAGCTACACCCGACAGCTTGGAGAGGCTCACAGTGGAATAGGTTGGAACTGGGCAGCTGCTACTAGTCACTGTGAGTGCACTGGGCAATGCACGCGTAAATAAATGTATACTGATGCATTGCATTAGAGTTAGCTCCCTGAAGTGCTCTATACTGTCTTAATAAATCCATTTTGTTTGTCTGACAGGGTAAAAGTGCAGCTGTGTTTCTTGGGACAAGGTTAAATGCTGAGCTGTAATGTAGCCTTTGAGCTGCTGATAGACATAAAAACATGATGGTTAACAGTGGAGAAAGGGCCACAAATACTACACATCAAGGGACTAAAACATCATTAAAAAGGTTCAATCCTCCATCCCTGATGACACAACACTATGGCTATGGTTTGATTAAAGACCCCCTCCAGATATGTTTTATATAAAATATTAAATCCTCTACTTTGTATAATAATTTGTATTGTATATGTATGTTCTTTTTCCTGCTTCACTATAAAGTCCATTCTCAGTGTGTGTGTGTGTGTGTGTGTGTGTGTGTGTGTGTGTGTGTGTGTGTGTGTGCGCGTGTGTGTGTGTGTGTATGCATGGAGGCTTGAAGTTTCCACATCACACTTTTGCAAGTTGAATACTGGAACAGTACTGGCTTCCAAGACCAGATGCTGAGTGTCTCTGTGTCAGTCTTAAGAAGAAAGTGCATGATCACCTGTGTGGGTATAGTATGGGTGTGCAGTGCCTAAGGGGCCAAAGGGGAGCTTTAAAGGTCCTCATGAGGATTACCACTCATCCCGTGAAAACAGCTGAATAATGTTTTCTGTGGTTGTGAAGGAGCTTTGTCAAGTCAGAAAAAAAGACATTTATATTTTGACATTAGGTTGAGTTTGCAACGCAATTTAAATTTACAGTAGTACAAAGTAAAATTGTGGTAGACTTTAAATCCTAATGTATTTTCAGGCTGTACATCCCAGGACTGGGGAAATGCAAACTAATACAGATTTAACCTGGGAGTATCTCTGAAGGTTTAATCTGAGGTTGAAGAACTTCAATGATGAAAGATAAACAAAGCTGCTGTTATATTTCCAGCAGGGGCCGGTGCTTTGGGGCATGTAAACGCACGTTATTGAATCATTTTATTAAACGTCCATGTAAACAGTCGTGGTAGAATCTGTAATATATTGTCCATAGAACTGCAGCTACTGTGGGAAAGATATTTAGGGGCTATGCTTGATGGTGATGACTGGAGTACATTGGTAGAACAGATGCTTCTCCCTGTGAGAGACACCAGATTGAACCCACCATGAAATATTGTATAGAAACTATTTCAGTCCAGCAAGGCTACAGACCATAGTCTGATACCATACAGGTGAAACAGCGCAACTGTTTTGTAGTTGTGCCTCATTGGTTACTTTCTGGCAAAAGATCATAGAGGAGATGAGCAATAGTCTGCGGACATTGTAACTATCAACCCAAATAAATGCCTCTTGAATTACAAAACATATCACAGAAGTGGGTAAAAGTCGCTATTAGTATCGCTAAGAGGGTCATACCAAGACATGGAAGTGAAGCTGCTTGCAGAAACTGCTTTGTGTGAGCGTACTCTTGGAAATCTGGGAACCGTTTCTGAAATATTCCAGGGAAACCAACACGGGCTAGTGTCTAGATTGACATATGCTGAAGAAAGAAAACATATGGTCACTGCGCGAGATCATGGGCATTTAAGTAGATGCTGGAAATCTGTTGTATGAATTTATTTTATTGTTTAATTTTCTTTTCTTTCCATCTTGTTTTTGAATACTTTTGTTTGTTGGTTTTTT
The DNA here is from genome assembly GCA_036023655.1 of Nannoperca australis. Lineage (NCBI taxonomy): Eukaryota > Metazoa > Chordata > Actinopteri > Centrarchiformes > Percichthyidae > Nannoperca > Nannoperca australis. Next base: position 289 of record JAVQJD010096568.1, on the reverse strand, counting down.
TGTCAACATTTTTGTACAATTTTTGTACAATAAAAAGCATGATTCAAAAAACTAAAAGAAAGAAACAAAAGGAACTTCACAATTCTGCTTAGATGCATAGGTTTCCACCATGTCCACCACCAAGGGTGTACATCCCGTCTGTCCTGCTGGGGTAGATAGATAGATAGATAGATGGATGGATGGATGGATAGATAGATAGATAGATAGATAGATAGATAGATAGATAGATACATAGATACATAGATAGATAGATAGATAGATAGATAGATGGATAGATGGATACATAGAT
>JAVQJD010096560.1:0-11451 GCA_036023655.1 Nannoperca australis | reverse complement strand
CCCCCCCCCCCCCCCCCCCCCCCCCCCCCCACAGCACAGACACAGTGTCAACGTCTGTCATCGTGGACCCGCTGTGTTCCTGTCAGCTCTGAGTGTGTCCAACTCACATGTGGAAGGTCATGTTGTCAGGCGTGCCGTCCCTGTCTGAGTCCGTGATGTCATTGATAGCACTTATTGCCATGACGACCTGCCCCAGCGCATAAACGATGGACAAGTACACAATAGTCCTGTGCAGAGGAAGGAGCAAAGAGTTCCACAGGTGTACATCAGGTAGAGATAAGATAGAGGGGTAAAATATCCGGGGATGAAATTTAAACTTTAACTCTAACCCGAACAACTAGACAAGCACATGAAGGCACAATCTGCTACAACAGTATAGAAAGAATGAAAAACAGAAGGAAAATGTTTCTTTTTCATATGCAAACTAATTTGCAGGATTGGAAACTCACTTGAACTTGCCGAGCCACGAGTCAGCCACGATGGCTCCCAGGATGGGCGACAGGTAGCAGAGGGCCACAAAGGTGTGGTAAATAGTGGTGGCGAAGTCATCGTCCCACTTCAGGAAGTACTTGAAGTACAGCACCAGCACGGCTGTAGACGGGGGAGGAAAGAAGAAAGTCACAATTAGGAGGATATGGATGCAGAAAACACAGCAATACAACCAGTAAAAGCCCTGCATTAAAAATCTTACCCACGTAAAAGTACAGTAGTATTAACAGTTAAAGTACTCATACAGAAAATGCCCCCAGTGTTTTATTATTTAATTATTATAAACTTCTCACATGGTTTAATTAAAAGTATCAAATGGTCCAATATTTCAAACAAAAAAGCAAAGATTAGAGAAAATAAAGAATATAAATTGGTGTAGCAGAACTTTTTTTCCTTTTCTTATTTCCTTCCCCCCATTAATCATCTTGTGACCCTTTAGAGGGGTCCGACCCTTAGGTTGATAACGCTTTATAACTGTAACTTAAGTCGTTTTGAGTTCTGAATATTCTTCCAGTGCTGTATTTTATACACTGATCATATATTTTGAATATATAGATTCAAATAAATGTAGTGAAGTATAAAGTAACATGAAATGGAAATACTCAAGTAAAGTGAAATGGTACTTGACTACAGTACTTGAGGAACTCTATTTTCCACCACTGGGTGCAGGCAAGGCAAAGAAAAAGTGATGACTCTTTTAAAAATATAAAGTTTCATGAGTCTTAGGAAACTGGATGAACTGCGTCAGACCCTAAACTCACCTCGCATGCCATAGTAGGAGAAGCGCTCGCAGAACTCATTGACCACGATGAAAAAGATGCTGACTGGGTAGCCGCAGACAGTAGCCTGTGAGAGGGGAAGGAAAAAGACAATGCTGTTACCACAGTAGGTATACAGGATGGTTCCTGTCAGGTATCAGAGCAGCAAACACACAATACAAAAACAGTTGGACTTACACTTTTGTTCTTGTGCTTCTTCATCTCGTCTTTGTCTGCAAAAAATTATTCACACATTAAGTGTAAAGCTATCGTTTGTTCATGAAAAAACCTGAAACATGCAGATAAATATTGTCAAATATAACCAAGTGAACCAACACAGCTGGTTTGGTCAGTGTTGTTGAAGTATAAGCTCATATGCATGAAGCAAAAACTGTCTAATGGCTGATATAAACAACTAGAATTCCCCAGATTCCCCAACAACAGAACCTGCATGGAAAGAAATCCCAGAATGTAAGGATGGGTTCCTAAGCGTCCCGGTCACCAGGTTCCCCATCCAGACGTGGACTCACCTGCCATGGCCGCTGTATGTGTGTCAACTTTGGGTCCCTTCTCCGATTGAATCCTTCAGCGAGAAAAGACACAGCAGAGACTAGTTACCCCTGTGGAGTTCCACGACACGAAGATCGAGCCGAGGCCCCGGCCGGCTTCTTATGTAACCTCCCATCGACCCTCCAGCAAACGCCCACTGATCCTGGACCATGCAGCACCTCCCAACACGCCAGTCACCATTAATCCCACCTCCAGGCTCATGCTCTTCATCATAATCACAAAGTATGTGTGTGTGTGTGTGTCAGTAATTACTTTATGATTCAGGTAACTCAGGTGCAATGAGAGGGTTTTGCTTTCCAGATAAAGAGGATTGGTCGGGTTGCTGATAAAGACAGTATAAAAAGTGCATACGATACATTTTATTGCTTAACGTGTATATATACTTACATTAGCCCCCGTTTGTTCCTCTGATGTATTAACATTAAATTCGAGTCATGGAGATAAGCATCGTAAATGGGAAAAGTATTTTGAACTGCTTGATCTTTGTCCCACACTCTTTAGAAAACGGTACCTGGGGTCATGGACTCATGGCCCGGTGAAAACTAGAACCTGCAATATGATGTAGACATGGTGGTTTTTTTTGTGGTTTTCTTGCTCTTTGCTGTGGAGACTGATCTCTGCTCTTTCACCTCTAACTATCTGAATCAAACAAATATTATGCCTGTTCCCCAATAAAAAGGATTTTTAACCTATTCCCAAGTTGCACCTCTTTTTTGTAATCATAACAAAGATGGCAGCCAGAGATTTTGCTTGCGTTTTACAAAAAGAGCAAGGGCATTTATACATTTATGGCTAAATATCTTTTTTTTAGTTCAGTCGAAATGTTTTCTTGTCCAGGTGGTAAAACGTGTTGTTAAGTGACCTTCCGGGATCTTCAAAGACAACTGGGTATTTACTTATGGACATTAGCTCTGCGACTGAAATGTAATGGTAATACATGCAAGGCACAAACGGAGCTGTATGAACATATAAAACACATGAAAAGGTCAAGCTTACAGCAGTAAGTAGTATAAAAGAAAGATCCACACAAACACACTCCATGAAACACTAGCAGGACTCACTCCAGATACATGATGTTTAGCAGGTGTTTGTCCAGTAACAGCAACACAGCAAGGTGGGTGTGTGTGTGTGTGTGTGTGTGTGTGTGTGTGTATAGACAGGATTAACTGGTCCTATACGTGACACAGAGCTCAGACTACATTTTACAGGAGTCAGCATCCCGATTTGACCCCCCCCCCCTTCAGTGAATGTGCACCTCGCACCTAGCTTGTTTTTATGTGTGTTTTGCATTTATGTTTTTATTGGACAGATGATACAAAAGAGACAATATGAGGAGAGAGAGGAGTAAGACAGGCATGGACACACTCGCCTCATTGTCATATAGGCAAATTAGAGATATGAGGAAAATGGAAATCGGCAATAAAAACGTTAAAAGGAACTAGTCATAGCTTAAAGCGAGACTATGTAATTTTTGCTAAAGAGTAGCCACTGTTGCCACATGTAATAATTATGGGATAATAATAAATGCTAATAGTAGCAAAAGTGGAAAAGAGTCATAGTCAGCTAATTGGCTTAGTAATGGCTGCTATTGAGCCTACCAACATGTTGCTAATGTTAGCTAACATTTAGCACCCAAACAATGAAATTAGCAAGGGTTTGTTTTATTGCTAATTAATTCAAAGTCTAATAAAATGCTTTCACAGTTCTTTCAAACTTTCAAAGTGGACTTACAAAACTTTGTGAGGTGGTTTGGTTTTTCTCCACCAGCCTCCTGCTCTACTAATTAGCAAATGTTAGCATGCCGACACAGTAAACTAAGGCGAACATGGTAAACAGTACACCTGGTAAATATCAGCATGCTAGCATTATCATTGTGAGCGTGCTAGCAAGAGCATAGAGCTCAAGGCACCACTGAGACTACGTAAAGCCTCACACAGCTGTTATCGTTGCAATTTTAGGTCATATAAAAGACTGGGGGGGAAATAATAGCAGCAAACAACAGTTATGATATTGGCAGTGACAAATTTAAAAACACATTAGAAAAGAACTAAAAGATTACCTGTGATAAGACGACATTGTGTTATAGCAACAGTGCTGCTGAGTCATCACTGGATCAGATAACAGGCAAAAGTTGTAAAACTTCCTGCTTCTCCTACTTCAATGACAGTAATTACACAGGTATGTTAATGTCTTTATAGTGAACATACAAAAGGCAAGGCATGGAAGAAGGTATTATTACAGATTTGATTTATTTATAAGTCTTAAACATATTTACATCATTATGTAAAAATGTTTTTTTTGTTTGACCTCACAGATAATAAAAGGCATCTACATAACAGACAAAAAAAAAAAAAAAAGGGGTAGAACACCCTTGTCTTGCATTGCACAGTCTTTTTCTAATGTCTTTGGCAAGAGTGGTTTTCTGTGCAGTAGGTCGCCTTGGTAACAATAGAAAATATTGCACACACTTTGCAGAAAATAGTTTAAAACATTGTGGTTCACTTGGCTTCAAACTGTTTCGATACACGCTCGCTGGCCGAAAATAGAGCGAATCATTCTTTTCAAATGTCCAAAGGGAGATGAAAGATAAACTCTGATGCTTCTGCACAGAAAGATGCATCTGCTGTAACAGGGCCTCAGTGGAAAAGAATAGAAAAGGGAAATGTAAAAATATGCTGCGCATCAGCTGGTTACAGCAGCAGCATTTATTTATTTCATTGCAAACACTGTACATGAATGGGAGCCCTACAGTTAAAAACAAGTAAGGTGTATTTGGGTCAAATGCAAATACTGACGTCCCTAATGTTTGGGTGGGAGCTTAAGACACCAGGACGAATACGATAACATAATCATGTTGTCAGTCACACTATTGGATACACACTGTCGTCACGTTCTTACCAGATCATACATAGGATTAAACAAACTATACAAAATAGACGAATGGCCCAAATCTGGCAAGAAGTCGATAGAATCGCTGTTCTCAAAGTTTGACTGGAGTCTCCATAGGAAACAAGCACAATGGGCCTACTGATAACAGAACAAATACCAATGGATGATGGCTTCAGCTGTGTGTATGTACTCAGAATGTTTCCTAATTGTTTCCTCTGCCAGGTAGTGTGAATCCGTCATTAGCAGTGACGGAGGCATGAGACTGGTGTGAAACATCCATATCAGAGTATGGTGGTTGAGCCATGTGCGTTGGCACTGGTTGGTGTGCCACTGATGGCGTTGAAGATGCCCATGGAGTCAGACAGAGTGCTCCTTGTACCGTCCTCCACTGGGTTTATCTAGACAAAAAGGTCAATTGGGAATATTAGGAAAGTCATTAGGCATTTGATCCTGTTTAAAAGTGAAACACACACATGCATGTTAATTTAAGTTTAGGCACTGTAGGAAACTTATTTGAGGGGGAGGGTTATGTATGTATTTAAAAACAGAGTGTTGGAATATTCACCATTTTGTTACATTTGGGGGAAAGTAATGCATTTTCAAAGGAACACTCCAAAGGAAAAATGTATAATGCTGGAGAGGGCTTTTTTTTTGCTTTTGTATAAAATAAAGTCAAAGATTCAGCCCCACTCCCTATGCAAATACTTTTCACACAGTCCCTTAATATAAATTCCTCAAAAGAGTAACAGTAATTTCATCAAACAAAAGCATCAAAAGCAGCATTACCATCCAATCTGCTCAGGGCAGCACAAAGAGAGCGGGAGGTGGGAGACATGGTTAGTAAATGAAAATAGTGGTTGCATACGCTTGAAACAGTGAGGAATGTGCCGCTTTAAATATCTCCACATGGCATTTAGTGGACACGGTAACCCCAACTGTGAGATCATCAATAAACATATTAAGTACATATAAAATACAACACGAATACATAAAAAATGGGGCAGCACACAAATATAGCAGTAAGGATGAAACAATCAGCTGAATTCAGCAGACAGAATGTGTCCGTACGTCAATTTTATTGGTCACATGGCTGCTAAATATGGAATAAATATGGAAAAGGATTCTATAAATTCACTTCAGACCTGATTTGAGTACTTTTCCTGTGTTTGTGAAGGGTGGGGTTTTTGTCTCACTGGACAATCAGGGAACTTAGCATGTTTTTCTGCAGCTGAAACCCGTCTGATGACGTGAAAAGACTGGAGGTCTGAACCATATAGCACCTGTTCGTGCATGATGTTTGACAGCTCCCTGGTCAGGTCCCTGTAGTTGGCCTTCATCTCATCGTGATACTCCTGCTGGTCCTCTTTGATCAGCCGCTCGTTCACTCCCAGCGCCTGACCGCAGGCGTCCACAAACTGCCTGAGGAGGGATGCAACGGCGTTTTCAAAACTCACGTGAAGAAACAAATTTATACAAGAAACAGACAGAAATGCCGCTGTGTCGTCCTCTTCTGCAGTGGTTGATATACATGTTGTACATATTGTTTGCAATGTTATTTCTATTCAGACTTTTGTTGAATTGAATTAAAATGTGCTTGTCACTTGACCTTGAAATCAGCAAAGGGACAATACAGAGAGGCAACAGAAGTTCAAGTTGCACTTTTACGTATGCATATCAGTACCTGAACACCTCTTTGAGCTGTTTGACCTTGTTGTCAGGATATTTCTTGGCACTGCTGTCGTCGAGGAAGGCTCTTGCGTAAGCGAGAGGACCGGCATTGACCTGGAGAACAATGGAGGTCAAAGATCACAACGATTCATAAGAAGTCGGCAGGTTTACAACCTTTTAAATAGCGTCGTTCTTTGTACCTGAACACTGATGCTGCCTTGCAGTTTAAGCTGCAGGCGGATCATGTCCACCTCAGAGGCCGAGCACAGGAGTCGCAGCTCGGCCACCTTGGCACTCATCTCGTCTATTGCCACCTCGATGGGGCTCAGGTCCGTCTGGTGCTGGTACATGACTGCTATACGCTTCTTCACGTAAGGGAAACAGTGGGTGGCTGGGATTGGGGGAGAAAAAAAGATGGGGAGCATCAGTTATCCCCGTTCAGGTCTGTTATGACGACATGTGCATGTACAGCGCCGTTGAGGCATTTTTGTAAACAACCAAGATGGCTGCAGATAATGTTGGAACGTTCTGAATCCGCTGTCGTGTCAGTATTAAACAAACTGGATGGTATGTTTTCTCTAACTCGCATGCAAACGCCTCTCAGACAGCCTGATTATTAACAGGCAAGATAAAAAAAAGCTGGACTTTGGGATTAAGTGGACAGTATAGTAATAAACATCATCTGAACTTATCTAAGTAACGTTTCAGGTGATCGGCGCTGAGGCCAGACACCTGAGGACAATAACAGACGGCAATCAGGAAGACCTCCTTGTTCTTTGCTTCCTGACACTGCTACTGCTGGATAGAAAGCCTTGTTTTGGGTCTTTATTCCACATTAAGTCCACATTATATTTCTTGCTTCCTGCTTCTACGTATGAAAGTGGTCCAAAGGTTCGTGGGTGTGCAACCTACTGGTGAGAACGGTCCGCCGCTTGCACTGCTCCTCGACCCCTCCCTGCTTCTTGCCCAACACTGTGAACGGCGTCTCAAACACGAAGCGCCGGATGTTGTGGCTCTTCTCGAAGTCTGTCTTCCTGTCCTCCAGCTCCTTGTCGTCCAGGTAGGGTGTCACGTGGGTCACCTGGATGTACGCGTACTTAGAATCTAGGTCCTTCGGGTTCACCTGCGGGTGCACAAGAGACAAAGATGTGTTTTTTATTCATATTTTTACTTTGACTCAAACGTAGATAGCCGTAAAACACCTGTGGTCGTGGGGAAACCTTAAAGCAATAGCATCTTAAGTATGTGAGCTAAGCAGCCATACAGGGTTATGTGGATTGGTATGGAGTGCTGTTGCACAAACAAACCAACCACATGTTCTCTCAAGACCACTGCGCAATTGTCAGGGTCCACCATTTAGCGTCAAACGTGATCCCACCTTGCCAGAGTCCTGAATGATCTTGACGTTCTCCTGGCCAAACTTGTCGGAGTAGAGCTTCAGGAGCCTCTGGGAAATCTCGGACAGCGGGGTGAACTTTGGCTCCTTGTAGATATATTCCTTTCCATCTTCATCCTCGAAGAAGCCCTGCGGAGGAGAGGAAAGAAGGTCAAAGGCCTGGCCATAAACTCTGGGCTCCTTCATCACCTAAAACATTAGGGTTACCCATACCCTATAAACACACCACACTGGAGTAAGGTGCCATATACAAAAGCCCCTGACAGGACAACCATTCGAACAAATAAACAAAAAACGTACAAGAGTGTCGCTGTATCAAAATGTAACACAGCATGCTAACAGTGCCATTAAGAGCAACCAAGCAGAGAGAAAACGTATGAAAACCCCACACATGCAAACTTCAGCTGGTCAGTTTACAAACAGAATCCTTTTAAGGTGGTATTCAAGCATATATAACAAAAGACAGGCCGGTAGAATCGCTGATGGTGGGAGTCCCAGAGGAGCAAGCTTTTCCTGTTTTGCTATGGTGGAAAATACAGCAACAAAGAACTCAGATAGTCTTCTTTCTTTTGTTGCTAAGAACCTGCCAGAATATGTCATAACATCTGCATTAAACTACTATTCTGCGACTTTTGGGACCCAGTGAACACAAACCACTGGAGGGATAAATCCAGGAAACCCACAGCTGCTTTTTGCCACTAATTTGACAACAAAATATCAGGACTTAAACAATATAATGATGCAGGGATGTGGAGGAGCACACCAGACCAACACACACAGCTAAATCTACACACTTACCGCAGCCTTGGAGGGGGAGGAGAAAAAAAGGAGAGAAATCTCTATTAAAAAAAGAGTTTTAGTGTGTGTGTGTGTGTGTGTGTGTGTGTGTGTGAGTGAGAGTTAGCATTCGTGCTAGTCAGAAACGGTTGATTACTGTACTACATCTGTGGTTAACTTGTTGTTTTTCATCTTGGAAAGTCCGCCCCTCACCTGTCCAAAGAAGGCCACTCTGAAGTACGTGCCCAGCAGTCTTTTGCCGGTATGCATCACCTCCATCACTTTAGTGTAGGCGCGGTGGAGGGTATCATACAGGTGTGTCAGTTTCTGTTCCACAAAGACACACAAATCAACCCAGGACGTGAAGACAAAGTCAGGTATGACGTGGCGGGTAAATCCAATACGTTTATATTAAATAACTGATTAATAAAGTTATTTATTTTGGCCACTTGGGAGCAGCAGAAACATGTTTCATCACCTTTCCAGTGGATCTGGCAACCTGGTTAGCAAACAGCTGCTGGTTTACACATCGAGCAGTCACGAAGCAACATTAGCATTCGCGTGGAGTCACGTTTGTGTCCACTTGATGAATGTTAAGTTGTAAACAGGATGCGGACAGGCTAAATAAATAGCATTCACGCATCTGTTGCAGGGTTATTGTAGGTTTATGCAATGACAACACGCAACCCCTTTTATACCTCAAAGTCTCTGCGCTGTTCGTAGATGGGAATGATGAGCCTGTAGACATCGGCGATGAGCTCATAACGCTCCGCCTTCCAGAGGCCATCAGCACACTCCTCCAGCAGCTCCATCAGTACCTCCTGAACACACAAGACACACAAATAAATGCATGTGAGCTCCATTAACCTTTCCCCTCCTCCCCTGCAGCTTTAGCTCAGAATATTATACCATCGCAAAGAGGGACACTTCTGTTTGTTCTCCTTTGTCTAGGAGGCTAACAGTGAACTTACACTGAGCAGGGTGTTCCTGTAAAAACAGCAGATGTGGGAGGAAATGGATCTCTCATGTCCTTTCTTTTTATTGGGGGGATGAAACCCATCCCAGCTCATAAAGAGGAAGAGATTTCAGAGCAGATAGAAGGTAAAAGTGCTTTTCACGGCCTACAGATCTGTTGACCGACTCATAAAAGCTTGCACATTCTCTAGCTGTCACTTTCATCTTCTCTGGGTTATCAGTGTACCAGAAGACCTGATCTCAGGCCTCTGTGTCATCAAGCCACTGCCCCCCCGCTGGGGTGTCCTGGAGCAAGACACTGAATCCCTGAACACCTGTTGGAGTGCTGACCCATAAGCCCATGTCAGATTTCCCAACACTGTGCCCCGTGTCAAAGTCTACAGCATTTTCACATCACAGAGCAATTGATACTCTTTACACAGAGATAAGAGCTCTTCCAGACGGTCGTTACCTGACACGTGACTGCCTGGCAGAAATTCAGAGCCACGCGTACAGAATATGTGGCATGTGGGAAAAGATTACAATACAAAGCCTCACCTCGTTGAAGTGGACGTCCTGCATTCCCACGTCTTCCATCATGGCTGCCTCCTCGTCGATGTTCGGAGTGATGACGCGGAAGGCCGCGCAGCCCTGCCTGAACATGCCTAGCACACGGATACAGAACCAGCACGAGTGAAACACAACAATAGGAATGATTTTCCTCAAAATTAACGAGAAAGAAATAAACAAAAAATCTGACCTTTGTCCTGACCTATCACCCCGTATTTATGGGTAATTTAAAATGGTGGTAAATATGATTTATACAGAAAAAACAAAGGTTTATTGTTCCTAAAGAACAAAGCAGTATAAGAATTGCATAAAACTTAAAAAGGCATGGAAGTTATGTAAATCATCTTTTTTCTAATTGTTGGTGGTGTACTAATTAACTGTAGCATAGTCCCATTAAAAACAGCTGAGGAATCTCCATTAATGAGTGTTGACATCGCTTTTCATATAAGATATACAGAATTTTTATTACTGTCAATTATCTTCCTTCAGTACACAACAAATTAATTTTATTATTATATTTATTCCGGCATAATCTCCTTTCGACTGTGCTGTTAACCGCTACCAGTTACTCATTATATGGCCTCTGTAAAATGTTGGAATGGAGTTCAAATGGTCAGCGGTTGTTTACCGTAAAAGCAAGCATACCATTACCAGGAGATGCACTCACCTTTCCTCCACAGATACTCCGCTACCAGGGCAGCAACGTGCACGTAACACATGGCCGCCTGCAGGTGAAGTGGACAAACAGAGGGTCGCAGGTTAACACAAAAAATGCTAAATGTTCCTTTAAAAGAATGGCTTCCTGCAAGTCTGTGCAAAACTAAAAGCAAAGAAAGCAGCCTCGTATTGCCTCTGAAAGATCTCCGTTCTTGTTGTGGATGCGGGCCATGCTGTCCAGCCACGTCTTGCGGAGCTCGGGCGTGCTGGTGTAGGACTTGGCCAAGCTGTACTGGAGGTCCACCAGCATCTCCGGGTCGTTCTCGTGCTCCTTCATCTGCTCCGTGGCCATCAGCACTGTCCTGATGCGCTTCGTCAGGTCCTTCACGTCTGACGGGAATGCTGTGTGCTGCAATAGTGCAACAGCAACAAATATACATGCACATATTATTGTCTATGAACATGTCAAGGATTACACACCCGTGGCAAAGTGAAAAACACAAGCAAAGTTTAATCAACTAGTACAGGGCAGCATAACTGCGGAGTAGAACTAAAGATACAAACTTGAAGCTCCCAACATTAATAAAGTAAGAAGAAAAATAATTAATATTCAATTCAATTTCAATTCAATTTTATTTATATAGCGCCATATCATAACAAAGTTATCTCAGGGCACTCAATCACATGGAGCCGGTCGAGACCAACTTCCACACACACAAAGAC
>JAVQJD010096548.1:0-24713 GCA_036023655.1 Nannoperca australis | reverse complement strand
CCTCTCTGGTAGGACTGTTCACATACTGCCAGAAGTTTGTCAGTGAGTTGGCAACAGAAACGTGATTGAAGTCCCCAGAGATGGCCACCAATGCGTTGGGATTTTGAGTCTGTAGCCGGGCTATGGTGGAGTTGATGACGTCACACGCCGATGTGGGGTAAGCAGATGGAGGAATGTAAACAGCCACCACAAAAACGTGTGAAAACTCCCGTGGCAGATAATATGGACGGATCCCAACAGCTAACAGTCCAATGTCTGGGCTACAGATTCTCACTTTGGTGGTGATGTGAGAAGGGTGGCAACACTTGTTGTTCACTAGAACAGCCAGACCTCCTCCTTTCCTCTTGCCGCTCCCGGTGCTATCTCTGTCGACACGAACAGTCAGGAAGCCCTTGATGGATACATTGTTATCTGGGATGTCCCGGTGTAACCACGTTTCACAGAAGCACAGTAGACTGCATTCCCGATACTCCGTCTGACTCCGGGCCAGCCCGTTAGCTTCTCCATCTTGTTAGCCAGCGATCTCACGTTTCCCATGACAACGGTGGGGAGACATGGTTTGAATTTCCTCCTCTCAATACTCGTCCGTTGTCTCCCTCTGGACTCTCTCCTTCGCTGGTTTTTCTTTCCCCTGCAGCCTCGGTGTGTTTTTCTTCAGATCTCCTGCGGGACGTCCGCAGATCTGGTCACCATCAGTTCAATCAGCTGATCCCGGGTGTAAACAAAAGCGGCCATGCATTTGTTGTTGCGCTCAGCTGACTGCAGGGGAAAGTACTTCATGAGCGAACAGAAGTACTAAAAAAAACTCTCCAACCTCTCTTTGTGGAGGGCACGACATCAAAAAAATTAACACCAAATAAAATAAAAAAATAAAAAAATAAAGTTAAAGAAAAGATTTAAAAGAGCAAGTAAGACAAGCGGAGCAACTGTAAAAGGCAGCACACACAGAGGCGCATGCGCACTTTCTCATACAAAGAGAAAGGAGCGGAGGAGGAGCGAGGGAGACAGGACAACAGAGTAAGAAAAAAAGACAAACCAAGGAGAAGAGAGGGAAAAAGAAGGGGAGGGGAGAGAGTGAGAGCAGTGAAATGTAGAAAAGGCTACAGTGAAGCCACAAGGCTTCGGCCAAATGTTGCAGCTGCTGCTCTCATCGACCCAAGCGCACTCTCATTCACTTCAGCACAATTGAATTCATGAAGCTTTATTGACATGATGAGACCCCTCTTACTGTAAATGACCATGAGTGTCTTTACAAAACACAACATCAATACGTCTCAACTAAGACTACACAAATAGACAAGAACCACAGGCTAAATAAGATATTGTCAAAATATTAGTTATTGGTTCGATATTGACCCTTAAAATGTGACTTGTGAGATCAGAAAGATAATCTACATGTCCAGTAAAAACCTTACATCTCCAAAATGTCAGTGTTTCTGCAACTGGGGCATTGTATTCTTAGCTCAACATCATGCATATTTGAGTTTATCCAATGCCTTTTAAAAGGTTTTTATCAGACCAGGAGCAACAGAACCTTCTCAGCCCTTAGAGGAGGATACTATGGGATAACAGGACTTTACCTCAGAATAAGAAACTAAATTCACCAAGTTCATGCAGACACATTTAAAAAAGAAAGACAACTGAATTAGATCACTTTAAATGTTTATATTATCTATATATGTAGATATGTTTAATAATAAACACTTCAGATGTGGAAGTGTGGTGTGTTATGCGGTAACATCATGTTCAATAAATTAATAATCTGGTAAAGATGTAGATTAGGAAAATTTAAGTAAACTTTCTTGCCTTTGTCACCTGTTAGTGGGTAGCTTTGTTAGCTATTCAGCAGGATTATTTACAAAAGCAACCAATCGTAGTGTTAAAGCTGCACTCACAAATTGTTGGCCATAGTGGGACAGAAAAGCTTAGCTAGCTACCTAACTTCACATCCAGCAGACTGTGGTGTTTTTATCCACCTGATAAATGTAAGATTCGAGATTCAATACTTTATTGATTTGGTTTGGTGAGCTCCACAAGACACCTCACCTCACATACCTCCACCTTTTAGGAGATAAGAGTAAATAAGTAATAATAATATGTTAAAACAAGTATTCCCATTGGGATGCTATCAGTACCACAACCAGCTGTGCTGCAGTGTATATCATTGTAAACATGGCCTCACAGTGTTTACAGACAGGGGTAATAGCAGCACATTAATGGTTTAAGAGCACATACGGCCTCTGGGTAAGTGCTGCTGCAAAACCTGGCTGTTTTGATACTAAGGGAGAACGTTAACAGTCCATGCAAGTATAATATTCACACTGCTTTTACTCTATTTTGTTTAGTGCAGAAATATATATATTTTACAAAGAAATGAGTCCCAGTTAGCAGAGCCACAGTACTGAGACAAGAAAAGAAGTTAAAATATGAAACATTATGAAAATATGTGCATGAATCTAAAAATGTGAATATACATGATAAATATCTCCTCAACTCTTTTGTATTACATGACCACACATATACAAGAACATCTTCACAGTTTCTCTACGGGAGAATCATTATCGCTTCATTTAATCTAAAAAATTAGAAATGAATTTGGCAGCCGATGAAGTGGAAGAGCTCTTTCTCAGTTCATTCACTTTCACATGCTGTCTGCTAGGAAATTGTTTTTCTGCTTTAATGTCCACCTTTTACCCTATTAATCAAGTGAGTAGACACACACACACACACATAGACCTGACCAACACACTGTTACCTCAGTTTGGGGAACACTGAATGTCTTTGTCGATAACACTTCTTTCACTCACCCTCCGGTTTACACTGGATAGTGGGGATCTGAAGACCTGACTCACCACCTGAATAAATACATTTCAAAATGGGTGGAAGCCTGTCTCTCACACACACACACACACACGCACACACGCACACAGTTATACAGTGATAGGTTGTGGTGACATTGAGGCAGATGGGTAGAGATGAAGCGCTGCATCAGTAACTCGGTAGCTGTCGTCTAAAGTCTCCTCTTCCTCGTTCGATGTTCCCTACATGATGAAAACTCAGTAGGGTTCTTTATACTGAGTAGTAAACTGAACTCGTCCTGATTTTGCGTCACATCCAGAAAATGTAGTTTCACTTAGACTGTAATTTACATGTCAATCATCTGAGGTGCCCAGATGAATAATTTCATTGTGGGAAAGTTGTGTGCGTGTTGTGTGCTTTGTGCATTTTGTACGTTTTTCATTTCATTCTGACGTTTAAGTGCACTACCTGGTGCATAAACGTGCAATTCAGACACTCAAACAAACCAGGGCACAAAGTGAACATAATTCAGCACTTTAGGTAGCAAACGGGGAACGACAGCCAACCAACACACCATGTAGCGTTCAATTCCCCAGCCTCACAATGTGTGTGTGTCCTGTCATATCAGAAACTTGACACTGACAGAAGGTGTGTTTGCTAATTCTTTGCTCCAGTGGTGCTCAAATCCTTTAATTACATCCTTGCGTCTTTGTCTTGTCAGTTGCTGCTGTAACACTTCACTGCTGTGTTTTATTCTGTGATAATGTCGTGTCCAACATGACATTTCTGCTCTGTGAGCACAACTCTGTGAAGTGTAAAGCGGCCTCAAATCCCTACACCTGTTATAAATATGCCTGCACACAAAATACGTACCTGTCACTGATTTATTTTGGATTAGTTTTTTTTTGGTCCATTGAAGGATTGTATTGTACCACCAACGATAATACTACTTTAATACTAATACTACTAATACTTATTCTCCTTGTAGCTCTGTTTTGCATTAAACCCCCAAATGTTGAATATTGAATAAATAAAAACAGACATTATGAAATGAATAATTATAAATGGTGTAAAATATATGAATGAGCCCACAACCAATGTTCACTGTCCTTTAGCTCTGATTTAGTCTCTCATGACAAACATTTCTGCGTCTTTAGCAGGCTATAATTTTTATATACAGTATAGTCTTTAGATGCTACATATTATATATATATATATATATATATAGGACACATTGAGACTTGTTAGCAAGTGTGCTCATCAGATGTGTCTATTAAAACATATTTTGGTTAGCCAGCTAGAAAGGCCGTCATCAGGCTAACTAGGAAGTCTAGGAAATCCCTCTCCAGGACAGCACAGAAATGAATCATGTCTGTTTTGTTCTGTTGAAAGTTTACATGTACAACAACACGTACAGCTTTCTCACCACTGGTAATTTGTGTGTTTCTGTCTCTGTGCGTCCATCAGGAAGGCGACTCTCTCGGGGCGATGGAGAAGGTCTGTCGTCAGCTGACCTACCATCTCAGCCCCCACTCTCAGTGGAGGAGACAGGGCCTGCTCAAGAGGAAACCTCAAGCCTGGTGAGTGTCTCTCTCTCTCTCTCTCTCTCTCTCTCTCTCTCTCTCTCTCTGAGTGTGTGTGTGTGTGTGTGTGTGTGTGGGGTACAGTATGTGTCTCTGTTTTGTTAACATCTCAGTTTGTCCCCAGTTTGTCATCATCTGCTGCCTTTTTGGGTGCCATGGAAAAATCCATTGATGTCTGTCTCTTTATTTTCTCACCTTCTCATGGACACAGTTGGAGATGAAATCAGTTCCTTTTGTGTCACCTTCAGTGTCGCTCTTTCCCTTTTTGTTTCCCTCTTACTGTCAAATAATTCCCATCTTTATGCCTACATTACTGCCTAAATTGTATTTTTATTTGTATTAACTTGTTTAGATTTCAGTGTGACTTTCATGTGTCTTCATTTCAAGTTTAGTGTGTAATTTTCATTCACTTTGCACTGTGGCAGTTAGCTTTCTCTCCAATGCATTATGTAGAAACCCTTATTTTGAAGGTTTGCAGCCAAATGAAAATGGAGATTTGGATGGAACTGAGATATACAGCAGCGTTACACAATATGGAAATCAGTCACGGAGAGCAACTATAAACAACTCATTCATATGGTTCTCCAGCTCTGTAGAGTACAGCCAGCAAAGAATTATCTTCAGGCTTTTGAAAGCTGCTCTCAAAATGAAATATTGTACACTGCATTCAACTGGCAGTCCTCATGAAGCAGTATTGTAAAAGCATCTGCCTCCTTGATTAAATGTATTGCATTAGGTAAAGCATAACATAGATAGATCATTGGCAAATGTAAACCATTGATCTATTGATCGCTCTGTTGGTTTGGATTCTCTGCTCTCTGGTGAACAGTATATAACGACATTGTTTAATTGAAATGGTATATATTGGCATGACATGGAACATTGGCAAACAAATGAAATAAATGCTAGTTTCAGTTGATTGCTGGGGAAGATTGTCATCCCACAGTGTCACGGAACAGGTAGTGCTAGAAAGGGTTTGCATATGGAAAAAGTTGTATAAAGTCTTTGTGGCTCCAGAGAGAGCTGTGTGAAGTTGTGTGAAGATACATTTCCTCCAGTGATGTCACTTGATTGTGCAGCTGTTGGGTCTGAAGACTACAAGTTTGAAAATGACAAAAATCTGCAAGTGTGGAGTTAGACATAAGTGAGCTCTGTAGCCCATTCCTCATCTCTGCATCGTTTTTCAAACAAACATCACATCACAACTCTAGACCTGTTGTTTGTTTGTGTTTCTCATCAACCTGTATTATATGACAAAGGATACAAAAATGATAAAGGCATTATAAGACAGCGTGTGGAGCAGCACTGCTGGATGCAGTGAGTAGTTTATGTAGTTTACTTTTGGCTGTAAGTAAATATTCACCGGCAAGTATTTAGCATTTCGTTTATCCGTTACGTTCCCGGTGTGTAAAGGCCTTACGCCTTACAGCTATACCAGCTACTAACTGAATGCCTTGACATGCTGAAGAGAGCATCTTCTGAAATCTGCCCTCCGACAAGCTCCTATTAGTTAGACCATGCAACTTCATCAGCACACCTCCATGTTAACTTTCTATAAACTGATAGAAGTGGAAGAACATCAATTTTATATTTAAAATGAATATGGTCATAATCTTTCTCCAGACAAAGAGCCACTGTGTGCTGGAACAGCCGACAGAACAGAAGAGCATTTGTATTTGTCTGCTCTTTAGAAGTTTAAAAGTTAAATAGAGAATGTCACATTATGGCTTTGTAAATGTCTTAATATTTAACTACCATTAAATGTATTGCTTAATTTGGCTGTTTTGGTGACATTTGTTCACACACAGCAACACCAACAAAACCGTATGTTGAAATTAGACATTAACAGATACGTTGGTCTCTAGTGATTAGTGAGGGGAAATCCCTCTAATGTTATGCATCACACCGTAACCATGTTTTTTGACTTGCGTGGGGATTATTCAAATTTTATTTTATGGGGTGTTAAAAGAACAATTGCTCATTTAAATATATCTGTAGTCAACCATGTCAGCAATTACATGATAAAATGTAACCATATAAACACATTCACATCCATGATCACTATTCTATAGGGATGAAAAGTATTTTTTTATTTCCTTGACTTGCCTCTGCTGTAAACCTGATCACTGTATGTTGCTCGACAACCTAAATCAACACAGAAACATCCAGATCTGCTATAAAATGCACCCTGGTGGGAGCAGATGGTAGAAAACGACATTGTAGCAGGACACACTGGAAGGTTTCCTACTGCTGTGTGAATGGAGGAAATATCTCCTCCTCAGCTGTTAGCATGTCACCTCCTCTACAAAACAGTTTGCATCAGTGCCGAGAGAGAAAAATAACTATTCAACATGGGCCACAAGATTGGATCCCTGCGGAGTCTGTGTGTTTGTCAGAGCTTTCACAGTCGACAGAAACGATAGGTTGCTTTTGTTTTTATCAAATAGTGAGCTCAGAAACTTGCTGTTAAAGCAGGATCTCACCTTTAATGGAAATAAATGCTAACTGGAGATGAAAATGAAAATGAGTTTGGTAATTATCTTAAGTAATTCTGGACTGCTGGATGAGATTTAATCAATGCAGCGTTGCAGTCAGCACTTGAGGCTGTCATGAACTACAGTCAGAGTGATTAGCCAGGGGAGAGACAGGCCCCATTTACTCTGAGTCTCAGGGCATGAGAGGAGATTGAATTATCTTTTTGCATAAAATACACGCCATTAATGACCTCCCAACACACATTTCCATTCAAATTACGTCAGCCCCTCCAGGAGTGAACAAAAGCATGAAAAATGTGTCTGTACAGAGCAACAGTTCAGGAACTGTAAAAGCATCATGCACTGATATCCCCTCAGTTGTCTGTGAAACGTTTGTGGGCTCTTTCAATCACAAGTGTGGTTATGTTTTGGTCAATAACTTCTGAACACTCTTACTTCAGCACCCTTTTCCAATGGACTCTTTGAATGAAGCCAGGTGCGATGTTTCTAAAGCCCAGCGCAAACTGGGTTTCTGTCTCCATAGGGGAATTTAACATTACCTGCCCTGGTCAGGGATTTTAAGCCAATCCAAAGTGCACCTTGACACTCATAATAATTACAGTCAACATGTACTGTTTATAATTGTTCACTGTAATTTAAAACCTGTCCAGGGCTAAGTCCTTGTGTTTTAAATTGAATATCTTGAGTTTTTTCTGTGTGAAGTTCAGCTTGTCCTTCTACTTTTTTAGCACATTGAGAAATCTAACTTTTAAGTAAAAATGGAGTAGGTCAAAAATGTTTTTTTAATAGATGGAACCATGCTAACAGCACTATATAGGCTTGTTTGGGAACCGGCCCCTCCCCGGCCTCTTCACTATAATTGACACTGTAATATATGCTGGAGATCAAAAAACCTGGGCTCTTTGCCATCTTAAACTGAATGACTAGACAAATACATGTCATCATCTATTCACCAGAAGGGTTAGAAAACAAAAGTTTCCTTTTGACAGGAGCAAGCAACTTCAATGGGCTTTAAAAAGTGTATTTACTGTCCATTTATTTAATAAATTTGAACTTAATATTAAAATGTTAATAACAATTCTAAAATTATAATAATAATTGGAGTTGTCTTATATATGGGTAAGTGCAATAGTTTATGCAGTGTTGAATAGCTATTTGTGCTAAAGTTCATCTCAAGAAATTCAACATGCAAAGTGGAGAAGAACCAGAATTTGGTCAAAGAATTTAAATGTTCACAGAGTTTAGATGACGAGTGACTAGTTTGGCATCCAGTCACTCCAAACAGACAAATTGCAATGTTGTAAGCACCGGTTCATTATTTCCTGTCGCTACATAACATTTCCTGCTTGTAACTGTAGCAAACACCACAATTTTCTTTTGGTAAGCAGTCCTCAGATAACACTGATGACACAGGCAGACCTACTTTGAGAGTGAGGCTCCGAAAAGAAGGTATTTTTAAAGGAAACGGGTTGTCTGGTACAGTTTTAAATAATGCTTAGATATAGTTGGTTGACATGTTAAAGAGGGATGTTTTAGCCTGCAGTAAATGATACAGATATTCACAGACAAGAACACATCTCACTATTACAAGAGTCTATTACTGTGCGTCTATTTTTTATAATCTGAGTATAAAATTGTCTTTTGTTATCTTTAACATTTCACCACGCGTTACTGTAGCCTTCATGAATAGTAAAAGATAAATCCTGAAGGGAATTGAAAATACCTCTCTCCCTTTCTAAGTGTGTGTGTTACAAATAATGTTGCTGACTTACTTACTGTCTTCACCATCATTGACTATAGCTTTGTCTCATTTACCTATGTGTGTGCTGTGTGTTAAATATGTGTCTGACTTGTTCATTTGCTCTTTGGATGGTAGTCAACGTCAGTGTGTGTGTGTGTGTGTGTGTGTGTGTGTGTGTGTGTGTGTGTGTGTGTGTGTGTGTGTGTGTGTGTGTGTGATCTATCTGTGTCCCCACTGTGTAACAGCACTGTCTCTCTGGGGCTGGTCTGCTGCTTTTAGCTTTGTGCACTTCAGGTGTCCACAGTTAAAGGGACAGTTCACATATAACACTAAAATGAGGGAAATGTTCACTCAGACATGACACAAGATCAACCAACATTTTTGATCTGATAATGGCTCTTTTTAATGTCCATATAACTCCTAAAATCTGTATTTGTAAAGTTTGTTCATCATGTGATTTTCATGCAGATCTCATTTTTCATTGTTTCTCACTTTAATTGCATTAACTTTCACTTTCACAGGGGACACAGGGCTATGACGTGCTCCAGTTAATAGAGCACTACAGAAATTGACAATGCATCTCCTAGCAACAACTGCTCTCAGATGTCAGTCAGCTGCTGCCATGATAAATACCCACCCAGAGGCCTGGTGCTTACACACTGTTTCCACAAAGGGTCCAAAGACTTGACTTGTGTGTTTGGGATTATCTTCCATGTGTGACAGACCACATGCTCTTTGGCTCCAGAGTATCTCAACATTGTAACATTATTCAGTATTTTGGAATATATTGTCCCATAATTTGAATTAATTTCCACTAGATGTTACACACTGCATGGCTGAGCTGCCAACACCATGACTCTTTTTAGGCTCGTATCTGTTTGTGGAAGAATATAGATAAAGATGCACACACAGTAAGAAGAAATTATTAAATATCATTGTTCTGGCAGTTCTGGCTCTGGATCTGATTTGAACTTTTTTATGTTCACAGTGATCAAAATCAGATAAATGAAACTTTAGAATAGCATCAGTGCTGTTAAAGAAGCTATGTAAATATGTAAAATGTAAATCAATTGGCCGGCAGTTTGTTATTGTCTATTCAACAAGAGTAGCTGTAATAGTGAATCATGAAAAAAAGTGGGATTAACAAGGTTTACTGTTCGTTGTCTGGCTGCTTAACAACAGCTCCTTTCAGAGTGCTCAACAAGTCCACTCAGTGGTTTGAAATGAGGCAGCTGCACAGCTGAATGTGTGGAACAGCCAGCAGACCTGGTCCCCACTCTGCTTTCCAACCTAGGTCTGGGACCCCTGCAGAGGAAATTGTGAGGTAAACAATGTGACGGCAGATATTCACAGGGCAGTTTTACTCTTTCAGCAACATAAGGATAAGACATCTCTCCTTGAAAAGGAACTTGCTTTATTTGCCCGTCAGCTGTGTTTGATTGAAGTCGTACTGTGGCTATGAAGAGCGAGCCAGGAGACAGAGAAGCAGATGGAGACATGAAAAACTCAGCAGGTCTTGAGGACACGCTGGCATTATCTGGCATTATCCCCAAATATCACCATTATATAATCTGAACTGATGGCTACGTTACAACAAGCTACATTATGCACTTACTGCATTTACTTGGATCTTAGAAGTTGTGGCGATCATTACTATTAGTAGTAACAACATTGCACTTAAGTTAGTTTCTTAAATCTGGGAGCAGGCAACATCTCTACAAAGAAGTCCAAAGGAGCAAGGAACAGACTGTAACAAACCCCTTGGTTAGCCAAACATATGTGGAAGAGAAAGCTAAAATGATTACCCAAACTGTCTGTTGTAAAGGCCCGTCACAGTTACACACCTCCTGATTCAACATTTTTCCACTGTACTAACGTTTAGTTTGGTTGTTACCACCACATAATGTGGTCTAGATGATATGGCTAACCTGTTGGCTTGTTTACAAGGATGATAATACTCTGTGGGTTTGTCTCTCCCAGCGACATATTTGACATTACATGCAGTCATTTGATATGTTGTTAATATAGAAATATTAATTAGTGCAGCTTTAAAGCTACAGTTCAGCATCGTTGTATTGGTCTTCATGGGGTACAGTTTGCATCCCCATGCTTTGTGATTAATTCAAAGTGATGTGAGACACTGATAAAACTTAACAAACAAGTTGGTCTGTCAGTTTAAAATTATTACAGGGCAGTTGAGGCATCTCCTTAGACAATGTTGCCCACCACAATCACACTGTTTGAAGTAGATGAAGTCTCTGGAGAGAGTCCAGCACCACATCCACTGGCTGCAGCAAGCCAAAAAGCTTCACAGGCAAGACACTGACAGCCAACGAGTAAACAACTGCCTGTCTGTTGACCATTTGGTCCTGTCTGTCTGTCTGTCTGTCTGTCTGTCTGTCTGTCTGCCTCCCCTGGGTCTTGCATCTGTGTTGTTGTTTTTTTAAATGGCTCGTTTCATTTTCATGCTGTTGGAAGAGAAATAATGAGGTCTTGTTGAGGTTTTGCTTATTATGTCTGTTTGTCTGCCTCTGGACCTGTCTGTCTGGCAGCCTGTCGGTGTGTCTGCCACCTGCTGACTGGCTGGCTGTGGCTGCCGCAACGACAGATTTATTTACTGCCTCCGACCTGTGCTCTGATAGCCAGCAGAGAGAGAAGTTGAGTGTTGACTCAGGATGTCTGACCAGCAAGCAACCCCAGGCGAGATGATACTAGCCCTGATATATATTTAAATTCTTGTGTCTGTGTGGGAGTGAAGGACATGAAGAATATAAGGTCGAGTCTGTATGGGCCACCGTTTCAATCTAAAGCAGCTGATGGTTGATATTCAGCAAACATTTAATATGCTAACTGAAGCCGCTTTTCAGCAATATTATGAAGCTATTAAGAGCCTGCATGATTTGACAGAAATTCCTGTCAGACGGAGAAGCAGGGAATTGTTGGAAAGGTAGTTTTCTGCCAGTGTGAAGTCATTGATTTGCCAGTTTGTTTTCTTTCACACTCAATCACTGCTGGGATTTTTTTGCAATCCTCTCATAAGTGTGTATTTACACTAATCAGCTCCTGGAGAAGACTCTGACTGTAGAGGAAGTTTAATGTTTTTAGTATTATTTGTCAATGAAAGCATGTGGAGGCAGTGGAAGCCTTACAAAGACCTACTACCTACTAATGAGGAGCAGCAACATCTTTACTGTGGACAGGAGAAGATACTGTATATATTACATAGTACATAGTAAAGTTTTATCCATTTTAGGGTTAACCCACTAATTAGATTTTGGGAGATTATAAATAACGTAATTCGTTTAACAAGTAAAAGTAAAAGTGCCCCTCTATTTCCCTGTTGTTGTTATCAGTTTAAATCTCTCTTTATGTCTATAATGTCTCAGTTGATTTGCGTCTTGTGGTGTTTAACATTTTGGCATGCTGCTTTCTTCAATGCCCTTTTCTCCCTCTTGACTGGTATCCACAGAGTGAGGAGACCTATATTATTGTACATAGAAGTGACAGCTAAATTAGCATTTATCCTCAGTTTGAGTAAGAACTTTTCCCTTTGTCTCAACACTGTTTTTAATCCCCCTTATTTGACTTCACTTGAATTCATTGCAAAAATATGTAGTCTGTTTTGAGCCCAAAAGCTCATAGTTGGAGTGGGAAAGTCCAGTCTTGAAGATATTAATACAGGCTTTTACCGACTTATTTTTCTCTTTCCCTCGACTTGTCCTCTGAATCATTCTCTCTGCCCCCCCACCCCCCACCCCCACCACTCCAGAACCACTGGCAATGCTGTGTGTGGAGAAGACAATGAAAGATTCAGTAGAAAAGGTGATTCAAGCAGATTGTGCTTTTGATCCATTTTAATGATCAGCTTTGACAGGGCTTAGGAGAAAAAAATGTTTTATGTGCAAGTCCAGATGGTGTAGTAGAGCACGTCTTTAAACCCACGACTTACTTCTCGCTTCAACACGTCTCAAAAAGCTAAAAAATACCAAAATGCTGCGGAGTCTGTATTCACTGTCATTTACAAAACATATACTTGTTTATAGAAATCATCATTCGTATAAAGTATTGCGGTGAAGCAAAGAAATTCAAATGTGGCCTTTGCTGTGTTTCTCCATGACGTAAAGCTCACGGCTGTACGGTGAAAGTGTGCCACACTGGTCATCCACTTTGAATGCATTGGCATGGTTGAATATGAATACATAAGGGATGTGAATCAGATAAAAGAGGACTGATGGTTTGCATTTCCATCTCAAGCCTCCTCCACAATACAACACCATCATTTGATTGTGCCTCAGTGTGACTCATGTTCAGTCCCACTGGACCAGTGACCTGGTGTAGCTGTGTGAATAATGGTGTTACCCACTGAGCTCCACTGCTGCCTGACACAGATAAAGACACTTTGTACAGAGTAACTTGATTGTTCCCAGTGTATTTTGTAGATGAATAGCTGAATAGAAGCCAACTGCTTCGGTCACAGTTTGGTTTCTTCTTCACATTATTTAGCTAAGATTGAGTGAAAACATCAGAAATAGTTTTCTTTACTATAGTAGATTGGTTACTTTTTTATATTATATTTTGTGCATTTTCAGCCTTTATTTTTGAGAGTGACAGGTGAAGAAGTTGACAGGAAACAGGAAGTAAGAGGGGAAAGACATGAAGCAAAGGTCACTGGCTGGACTCAAACCGGAAACTGTTGCGGGCTGCCTTGTGGCGTGTGCTGTAACCAATCAGCTACTAAGGCGCTCTGTTTGAAATCTTTTGTTCCATTTTTACATGGATTTTATTTTCCCACACATCAAAAAGTTGCTTAGTCTCCTGCTGCTGGTGGACAGTAGACGGGTCCTCGGTGGGGAGGACAGCTCAGAATATAAGATGTAGTAAACTGTTGGCCACTAGGGGGCAGATAAATATCAGCACATGCTGACAGATACTCTCCTACGTGCCCCAATTTTTACTGTATACAGTTAGTTACTACAAACTAACTGTATACAGTAAAAATATTTATTGTATGCTGTTTAGAGTTGCAATGATTATTAAATTATTAAATTAGTTGATTGACAGTAACTGAATCGGCTATCGACTATTTTGATCGATTAATAAAAAAAACATAATTAGTTAAGTTAAAATACATTTTTTGAAATGCCAAACATTCTCTGCTTTCATCTTCTGTAATGTGATGATTTGCTTTTTTTTTCATAAAGCTATAATATAAAAATGTTTTGGGGGGGGTGCTGTATTTACAGTGTGCATGTATTAAACTGAGACTTTAGGATGTTACTGCCAATTAAACTACACAAAAGTACAGCAAAAATGTTTTTCCCAAAAATAATAGTTACGTATTTTATTCTGAGGTGTTCCTGTTTCACCACCACCCAGTATTGGTTTAAGATTATAGCTTTGAGCAGCCTCTCTATTTCTTTTGGGAAGTGCGTTGTGGGAGAGTATTATACATCAACAGCACACTCAAACAAAAAGTATGCATATTGACTCTTCAATAGTTTACTTCATTTTGTCACATTACATTTACATACACACTTGCTTAGAACTAGTATGTAATATCTTAGCTTTTTGCTAACGTGTTAGCAGAAAGGAACCTCCCTCATCTAGCAGACACGGAGCAGCTTTAGCATTCATTTGAAGTAGTGTTTCAGTCCACACTGAATGTAATGTAACTCTCCTTTTACCTCTGTATTTGTTCTCCACCAACTCCTGAGAGAAATGTCTGTCTCTTTAGCTGCTAAATGCTCCAATATGTTCACCAGCTAGATGCTAACTTTGTCTGTCTGCTGTTTGGTGTTGGAGGAGTAGCTTAAGGTGAGTTTATCAGAGCTTTTTTACTGTTAATGGTTGACAGGGGTTGATGAGAGTAGTGCGACTGAACCAGACAGCATAAAACCAAAACAATGAGATAAAAGGTGCAATAACGTTCGATAGAGCTGTAGAGTTGGCTAATAGTCAATGTTAGTATGTAAATAACTTTTATAGTATTATCAAAAGTTTTCTTCCAATTTGCAGTAATGCAAGGTACTTTTAAACAAACATGCAAACAAACCATTGAAATCTTGCTCTGTCTTCATTTAAAGGAGCTAAACCAATAAATGCTTCTTATGAGTCAACTGAAATTCCAGTGATCTCTATGGTTGAGCCACGAGAGTACACCAGAAAGACACCCATGTGGGCCACCTGGACAAGAGGCAACAATAGACATAATGCTGTTTCCTCAGATGCTGTAGCAGCTAGGCAAGTGGAGTCCGGCCAGTGTCATGGAGAACAATGTGTTGGCTGGATTTTCTTTCACCTGAACACCCGCGTAGCTGATTTCCCAGGCTCCTCCTCTCTGGTTGAAGTTGGCCTAATCAGTGTAAATCAGATGCTCTGGTGATTGCTTAGAATGTGACTGCAGAAATACAGCTCCTGTTGACACATGATTAGATAAAACTACTGAGCAAGACGATTACACTGGAGTCAGTGTTCAAGAGACATCCTCTTGAAATGTGTCACAACTGTCCACTTAGAGAATCGTCCTGCAGCATAGAGGAAATGTTCGGTCACCTTCACGTGCAGAAAGGAAAGGACAGAGGAGGCAAAAGGAGACCTGGCATCTTTGGTGTGCACACACACCAGCTGACTGGGTGAGAAATGATCTCTAGAAGAGACAGAAACACAGGCAGGCAGGTGAAGGAGAAATAAAGAATCCAAAGGTATACAAAGTATTAAGACCATATTCTAATAATTAAATGTGTTTGTGTGTGTATAGTCTTGTCACCCCACCTTCATTTACATACATGTCATGTCTGAAGAGGATGCTGCTGGTGAAACATAGGGATGTGACCTGGATTCACCTCGTGAGTCTGTTTCAGGAAACAAGTGGGTGGTTTCAGACTTTTCAGAGGAAGAGATCAGGCAGAGAAGGCAGATCGTGCACGACGTGGATTTGTGGCTACATATGGCTGGACAGATCCTATAGAGAGATACAGGCAGACAGGAACACACACAGAGAGGATAATACAGGGATGGGGGTAAACTACTGTTAAGCCTCGCAGTGATGTGCTGAAGACAAGCTGAGACAAAAGTGGCATTTCCAGAGATGCAATATGGAATCCAGGCTATGACGAGATCCCTGTGTCTTTATACAGACTACATTTCTGGAGATAAGTGGAGGAGTAGCGTGTGACCCATGATGATGTGATAATTGGAGGTACGTTGGTTGTTAGATCATCAGCATGGGAACTTTGGGGCTGAATGATCCCTTTTGGTTCTAAATAGTTTCTGATCACTTCTCCTTTTTTGTCCTCCATTATAATAGATGAGGGTCGTACTCAGCTGTGACCACATTGTGTTTATACCCAAGATAGAAAGAAAAGGAAAAAAGTGACAACAAGGCAAATAATGATGTAAGAATGTCATGCAGAGCAAAGACCTGATTACTACTATCTGCTTACATCCTCCATTAGTGTCAGTTGTTTCCCAAAGCGTTTAGTCATATTTTAACTTTAATATGGTTGTAATATTTCAGTGCAGAATTCCCTGTTCTGACTCATCCTCAGGCTGTCTAGGCATTATCATCAAACGGACCCAAAGGACTGTTATGTCACTCAACGTTCAGCCAGTGTTCCACACCCACCTTAAAATGCACTGCTTCACCAAGTAAAACCTTTATAACTCAGGGTAAAACTGCCTCGACTCAGGAGCAGCTGTTAGAGAGCCCTAACAGTGGCAACAAGTATGTAAGTGAATCAGCCAAGCAGTGTTGTGTTAGAACAATATAACACATCTTATGTTTTTTGTTCAAATTCTTGAAACAATGCTGTTTCTTTATTTCAACATCTTTTATGTGGATCACCAACTGGTGAAGATGCTCACTTTTTAACTTTAGCTTCAGTCATGTAGCACAATATCATAGATATAGCCATCAAGTTAGTGACAGTTCAAGTTCATTTACTCAAGCACTGTACTTATGTACTTTAGTATCTTCATTTTTTGTTTTTGTTTACCTCACTCCACTTATTTTACAGCTGTAGTTACTGGTCAGATGAGGCCAACATTGAGCTCTTTGAACATAAACAGAGGGGTGGCTCAAGAAGAAGCACATTGAGGTCCTGGAGTGGCCCAGCCAGTCTCTGGACCTTAATTCAATAGAAAATCTTCCTAAAGAGGAGTGGACCAACATCCCCCCTGAGATGTGTGCATACCTGGTGACCAACTTCAAGAACGTGTGACATCTGTGCTTGCCAACAAGGGTTTCTCCACCAAGTACTAAGTCATGTTTTGCTTGGGGATCATATACTTATTTCACTTAACCACATACATAATGAATTTAAAACCTTTTATTCAATGTTTTTTCCTTGATTTTATTTGTTGACATTCTGTCTCTTTCTGTTAAAATAAACCTGCCATAAATAATATGGACTGTTCATGTCTTTGTAAGGGGTTACACTTACAAGCTCAGCAGGGGATCAAATAATGATGTTCTCCACTGTATTATGGTATACCTTAGTATTAATATTCATTTATTAAGTAAATATTCTGAATTCTTCTTTCAACATTGCATCAAGTGCATATTTAAGACCCGTTCAGTGTTCTTCTTTTAAAAGAGTTTACTGGAAACATTAAAAAGCCAGCCAGTGCAGCGTTTTCAACCATCTAATGGAGCTAACAGTAGCTTAATTAACTAGTTAGCTAGAGCCGACTAAATCTCCCAGTGACAGTTGTCATTTCAGAGAGCAAAATCAATGGTTGCAGCTAGAAATGAGAAGCCTGCTTTTGTTAACATCTGTCTGGATCCATTGTTTCAAAAATGACTGTGTTGAATCTGCCCCCAGTAGCATTGTAAACTGCTAGAGTGGAAAGCCTGACAGGCAAAGCAACAGTAACTAACTGCTGGTCCTGTGATCATTTGCAAAGCAACAATATCATGAGTGTGTAAAGTCACACTGTTTATATTCGTATGTATCAGATGAGATACCCAGCCCTCCGCCATCCTCCCGCTGGTTCCTGTCCAGACAGGGGTGGGTGACCTCAGTTTAGAGTGTGGGTGTGTCCCTCTTTGTACCGTGGGATTCTGGTCTGAAGCCAGATACAGCATGAGCTCTCTCAGCATCTCATCTCCTTTTTATTTGCACACTACTAGTTTTGCCTATTGTATTTATTGCTTTAAACTGGGGAGGGCGGAGTGTTGTTGGGGAGCAGTGGTAGATTGTCTGGGTAAAGAGGGGGAAGGGGTGAAGCATGGGAAGTCCAGAAACATTTCCCCAAGTTTAGGACACATCAGACGAAGGTTGAACATAGTCTGTAGGTTGAGATGTGTGTGATTTTACTTTTCAGGAATCATGTGTGCCTCTTTCATGTTTAGCGCAGATAAATAGTCCAGGCAGATGGTGCTGGGCCAAGAGAGGGGCGGAGCAATCGAGCATGGGGGGGAGAACATGAGCTGTAACGATTATTAACTGGTCTCTAACCTCATGTAATGGAGAGATAAGGGCATTGCTGCACCAGCTGTGTTAACTAATTAGTGCACTTTCACTCAGAGAGGAGGAAATGGGGCGCTATAGTGTTGGGTTGGTGCACAAACTGCCAGGACCTCTGTGGGAAATGGTTTTAGACCACTTACCCAGACGGTGACGGGCAGCCTCATCAGCCTGGAGCTGTTTTCTCAGTTCATTTACATTTACTTGCAAGAAGTGACTAGTTGCAAAGTTTTTTGTGAAGAAATACAAAACATGTTTTGGGAACTGGTGGTCAAAACCTTTATTTTCTTGTCAAACCTCAGAAAGTGAAACACTTCTTGTAAATACCTCCATCTATATGACTGCAGAAATGCGTCTCTCTGTAATCTTGTCGAAGAGTGATACTGTTTATTATGTCCAATATTAAATCACATAAATATTAGCCTTTGATGTATTGTTTCAGAGTTAGATAAAGGGTATGGCTAGTGATGTTACATATTTTTATAATGGTCAACAAATCCCATTAAAAGACCAAAGCCAACTCTAGTCCATCTCTCACACATTTCTGACATACCTAACATGTCTGTGGCTCTCAGCCCAAAGCCTGGCCCTTTGCCATAGCCAGTGGCTTTCAAGTTTAGTCACCTGCCATTGTTCTGAAATATGTATGATGTGATGTTTGTCAGTGCTGCTTTGTGCCTGTTAAAGATCTGACAGATCAAAATGTTGCACAACAACATTTTTCCATGATATCTCAGCTCCCAGACTGTTGGTAAATGTTTAACACCATCACGAGTAAATTATTTTGTTTTATAGTTACATTCAACATTTAAAGACCAATGGCTCAGTGATTTCCTAAAAGAGCTGGGCACTGATATAAGTGGTGTGGTGTTTGACATGTGCTGCTGATGATTATGTATCATGAAAATGATTATTACAGAGAACAGAAATGATGACAATGTAAGTTATAACAAGTGCAATTGTATATACATCTACTAGTTTTCTGTTCTTTGTATTATATGTGCTGAATAAAAACATCAGTTTAAAAACAACAACAACTGGGCACTGTAGTTTTTAGTAAATGCTGTTCAAAGAGTAAATAGTGCATTAGATTGGGACTATTTTCAAATGTGGATTAACACATTTTTTGTACTGCAGAGTGTACACCATCAGAATGGTGTATGGTGGATTTACTTAAAATACACTAGAGTGGCAGTGAAGCTCTATGGCTCAGAGGAATACGCTGTATCATGCTATAGCTACACAGATAATACCTGTTTGTAGAATCAATTAATTGTTGGTAAAGAACCATCAGACATCCTTTAATAGGAATTTGCAGTTGCATCTCATGTTCATTCTTATGTCCTTGATTAAAGCTGCTGTAATTCATATTTTTATATAAATAATGGTTCAAATGACTATATATAGTATGAAAGAGGTTACTCGCAGTTACTAACCCACAGATAATTATTATCCAACAACTCTATGGAGCATTTTAGGATTTTTCAGCTCATTGTTTTGTCTGAGAACAGCTGTCGTGGGCTCTTAAATATCCAGATTTCCCACAGGGAATATGTTCAGGTAGTACTACATTAATTTCTGTGGAAAGCATGGTACTGCTTTTTATTGGCCATACAGTTTAATATGCAAGAATAGTATGAAGAATAGTACACAATATCTAACTGGAGCAGTAAGTAAGTAAGCAACAGTAAGTTCTGCTACAGCTTGAGATAAATAATGTAAGGTATTTATTTCACTTAAACAAAAATGGGGATTTATCATGAAGGGCTGTATCTACCAGAAGTTTTTTTCCCCACATTTGAGCTGGAGATGCAAGTAACTGCACAAAAAATGCAGCGGCACATCGAGGTCCCATGAGGGATTCATCCTCTGAGAACCATGGATTTTTGTCCTAAACGTCATGCCAATCCAGTAGTTGTTGAGCTATTTCAGGATCAAGTGGTAGGCTGACCGACAACATTGCCAACCCTACTGCCATGCCACTAGTGTGGCTCCCAAAAGATGTTGGTAGATTGGCAGCCAGTTGCATGTTTGCCCCCACAGATCAAACCAAAAATATAACGTAATAACAACAGATCACTCTGTGTGTCCGTTGAGTGAGTAAAACATTTTTAGAAGGCTAAATTTGACCCATGTTCACTGCTTTGCCTTGAGCTGCTCTGGCCTAGATTTTTCTGAAGTCTCTCTGGTATGTGAATAGATAAATATTTTCAGCTGTTAACTGAGGATAGTAGTTGAATCCCACAGTCTGTGCCACAGTCATTTTTTTCTCAGCTTTGTGTTCATAATTCGTAGGTCACTGCTGTAGCATGTGTCCTTTCAATGTATAGACACCAGGGAAGCAGATTTATTGCCAGTTAATCCTAAATAAAGTACCCTACTTTGTGTGTGTGTGTGTGTGTGTGTGTGTGTGTGTGTGTGTGTGTGTTCCTAAACCTCACTTGCATGTGTTATTTATGGTTTATAATGGATGTGGGCCCTCATATCCAGTGTGTATAACTTAGTATTGTTTTCGTTTGTAAGCTGGAAAAATTAAGTTTTTCTTTTTTCGTGGACCAGACCCCAGATCAGCCCTTTGTTCTCGGCTCACTTATTTCTCAGCTAAATCCAGGCACCCCACTGGTTTTATTTTTAGCTCAGAGCATGTGGTTAGTGAGTGTTTTGCTGCTCAACAGACATTTTTCATTCCCCAAACTTCAGTTCCTTAAGCCCCAAATCCCCTTAGTGTCCCTGTGTTATGCATGTCACCAGAGCTCCCTTTAGCAGCTGTGTTTGTCACACTCAAGTGTGCTGTTTATGTATTTTCCATTAGCTGCCATGGTACAATGCACATTTTCTGTGCACCTTACCTCATACAGTTTATTTTTTCCTCTGTCTTTACGTTTAGTCTCTAACAACTGGGTTCACCACAGGCTTAAATGGGCAGATGCAGCTGGTATTTCTTGGATTTGGTTGATACACCTGAAGTTTTCACCTACAGACATAGTTTGACATTTTGGAAAATGCACTCTTAAGCATATTTTTTATCTACCTGCCAACAGAGCCAGGCCAGCTGTTTCACTCTGCTTCTAGTCTTTGTGCAAAGCTAACTGGTTGCTGGCAGACAGATATTGATGTTCTCCTCTAATTAATTTCACCTCAGTGTTTTCATATTATATATAAATGGACTGCTTGATAATAAACTGAAAAGCTTCTTATAAATTTGATAAAACAACCTCAACTCAAGGTCCACTCACAAGAATGAACTTAGAACTTCAAATATTGACATCATCATTGTCATTTGAATGAATTCTAGACTTTTCTTCTAAAAAGGGATTACCATAATAAATAAAAATATATATGCATCAACAGTGAGTACACGTGTGTGTACATTCACACAGAGACGGGGCACTGGAAAAAGGACTCCGTTGCAAACGAAAAAAAACAAAACAAAAACACTCTTTATTCAGAGGATGCAAAAAAGGAGTTCAAGGAATGAACTACAAAATCAAGACACTCAACTCCACAAAGAAAAGGGCTGACGTGGCAGCAAGACTCTAGATAATACTGAAAACACTAAACTAATCTCTTAGGCAAAGGGTCAACAAGAGTTTTATACTTACAGCAGCGTGAGGTCAGGACATACAACAAACTGGCAATGAACAAAGACAAGACAGGAACTAAATACTAGGGATGTGCGGATCGATCCAAATATCGTTAATATCGATACCAACGTCGGTATTTGTATCGGATCAATACTAGTGTGATTGGATCGATACTTTAATTTCAGTTTTTCTTTTCTACGTTCAGTACTTGCTACCGTTTCATCAAGGCACGTCTGAGTGCAAACGTTGCTCCTTTGACATTGGTGGGAAAAAAAATATTATTAAATATTGCCTTAATAACGCGAGGGAACGACATAATTGATTTTATAGGAGTATCATCACTTAGCCGCCTGAAAAAACATGGACAACATTGAATTGATTTCGTTTTATTTTCATCTAGGAATGTATTACAATGATATGCTTAAGTCACTTGCAGTTAGGCATGGAGTATTTCTTAGCAAGAGACACTTAATTCGGCTGCTCAAAATGCACAGGCTCAAACGGAAACAATATGCTGACCTGTGGGAAGTTATAGATTTCATCATGCACCAGCTGGAAGGACTTGGAAGACAAAATGGCTACAGGTGGATGTACAACAAATGCTTGAACAATGGCATTCATGCAAAAAAGGAAGATGTTTGTTTGATTCTTGCAGCTCTATTCAGATTCTATTCAGTCCTAATGTGTTCCCAAAATGTAATGTAGACTAATTAGCCGGCTTGTCAAAACATGAGGCTAATGGATAAAGCTGTAATTCTTCATAGCAGCAAAACAATGATCGTATCATAAGAAGCCTTTAGATCAAAATAAAAGCTTAGACACAATAAGACGACCCAACAAGTCTATCAATTAGGAATTCAACGTGACTGTGAAAAGGATACTGTTTATTCTTCACTTCTGGATGTTCCTGGATCTGAACTTTGACTTTTGCGACAGAAGGCAACAGCTGCCAATCTGTCTCCATAGTGTGGGATTTACTTTGACAGATCTTGTTCAGACATCAATGGAATTACTGAAAAATCAATCAGCAAAATGTAGGTGAAGATAGATAAGTAGGTTCAAATACGTAAGTATATAATTCAAAAGTAGAGTTACTGTGTGCGCCAATTTACTCATTTTTGTCTAGTTGAGAAAATAACATTTTTGTTTTCAACTTGGGAGCAAAACTATTTAGCAAATTTAATCATAGCATAAAAAGTGAGATAAACAAATGTGAAGGTTGGTCTCTATCCCCTCGAAATGCAATGAAACACTCAAATAGAAATGGTTATTTTGCACCAGTAACAACAAACTCTCCACAAAGAATTTATTTTAAATTAGACTACCTTTGTGGACACTCTTTAATTCTATAGGAGTCATAATTCAGTAAGCTTCCAAACTTTATGTATTTTTTATGCTTTCTCTTCAGACTCTTTTATTAAACATGGTTGTTGACTTGTTGCAGGATATGAAATGTATGTTACCTTCTTTTTTAACTCTTTTGAATTTAACAAGAAATTATTCTTTGCTCTTTGGCTAACTTGTTTTTTTTGTGTGAACATCAAAATGGACAAGATCCTTATAGACACAACGCTTCAGACACTTGACCCATTAAATCAAAAAAAAAGTAACAACATAACATTTCCCTCACAGGACTATGGCATGACATTATACTGCATGCAAGTGTATTAGGGTTCATTAACCATCAGAATCAGTGCAAATATTAATTGGTTTGTTGAGCCACATTGTTCTGTAGTAATTGTGGAATGACTAGTGGAATAATTTGTTTTACAGTGCATGATTGTTCAAATTAACTGGCTATATATACCATAGCTTCTATTCACTATGAAAAGGTATTTTTATGAGGGGCATTCTAACAAGGTTGAATAAAATCTTCCATCTATGTATTTGTATTTGTCATATGCCATACTTACCTACTTACCTAATCTAAACAGAATTTAATTCACGGAAGGAGATCATGTCCAAGGTAACACAAAGTTATACTTTGTGTTAAACACATGTATCCTTTCACTCTACTGGATTGTCTGCTCTGTGTACCATCCTTGCTTGCATGAGCTACTGCAGCTGGTGACAAGCCTGGACTAGCCAGTTAGGCTACAAATCAAGCAGTAGGTGAACTAGCCCATCTGGCCAATTATTAGCCTGGCCTGGAGAGCTGGTAGCTCATCTAGGTGAGCAGTGGGGAAGAAAACCTTTAGGGCTCTCATTTACCTGCGCCGTCTTATTTCAGTTGCCAGCTACACAGTGACGTAGGCTAATGCATTTTCACTGTCAGTACTGGCGTTATCAGCAGAAAACACCTTTTGAAGTAAATATCTTTTTCATTGATAACACCAGCCATAATTGATTTAGGCTATAGGTTTATATTCTTTAATGTAAAAGTATAATTACCTTTATTCACTGCAGCATCACTCCAGAACTGAACCCATCACAATCCGAAACTTGAATGATCTCGTTCCCTCGCGTTATTAAAGCGTGGCCACGACTTAATGATCTCGTCCCGACGCCGTTTATTTAAAAAATATGTTTATGATGTTCAATACAATGTTTACAGTTACAGTTCATAACTGTGAACTGTACAAAATATTTTTTGTCTAAAAACTTTTAACTAGTTAACAGTGGAAGTCACAAAAATCATTCGGTGGTCATAAAAATGTTTCCAGATTTAGAATACTGACGATTCATTCACCTCATAACATTTATTTTATCCATAAATCATGGTTTAGTAGTAAAAAGTAAAAGTAAAAAGTATCAATATCGGTATCGGGATATTAGGCTTGGTATTACTTGGTATCGGATCAGAAGGAAAGATAGTGGTATCGCACATCCCTACTAAATACAAAGCTGTCCAGCTGCTGAACCCTTAACCTCACTGTCTCTCTCTCTCTCTCTCTCCCCTTCGCTCTCTCCCTCCCCGCCTTCCTCCCTCCCTCTCCCCCTCTCTATCTCTGTCCGCCCATCATCTTTCCACCTTGCCCTCTCTTTCTCCCTCTACCCCGGTTTCTCCCCCCCGTCTCCCCCCTCTGTCTATCTCACCCTCTCCC
>JAVQJD010096546.1:0-60120 GCA_036023655.1 Nannoperca australis | reverse complement strand
ATAGCTAGTCTCAGCCGGTGCTAGCAGCTGCCATGTGCAGTAATCGAGAGCGGACGAGGGATGATTACGTAGGGTATTTATACGTAAATGGCGTAGTGACGTGGTTGACGTAATGGGGGGGTGTTTCTACTCCCGAAATTCCGCTAATAATAGATAGATACTAGCATTTCTTGCTAGTGTCTCCACTAGCCAGTGATTAACCACTGGGACTTAATTACACAGCATGGCTCTCTTCTGTGTGGTGTGTTGATTTTGGCCATTAATGCAGGTGTAATTTTAAATAGTAGTCTGGGCTAGCGGCACTTTAGTTTATGTACGCATCAATGATCAATTCCCTAAAGTACAAGGTGGAAGTGATGAAGAATTAAATATAACTCATGTTAAAAGTAAGTCAGTTGTTTGGGGTGTCATGACACAAAGCTAACTACTCAACTGATACTATATGAGTTTGAATGCAATAATAGCATCAAAGTTGTTATAAATGTACAATTTTATTTTTGTTACATTACATTAGTCGTCTGATTTGCTATTTGATGTGCTGTTAACTGAGATGTTAATTAATGCCATCTACACCATATCTTGAAGTGTGAAAATAAGCATCTGAAAATGTTCATATCAAAACTCAACATACTGTATACATTGAACTTTCTTTGCCTTAAAGTCAAGAGAAAAAAGATCTTGTGCTGGCTACTTGATGGACATACGTCTGCCCCGAACATGGGATGCTCAATCTTGTTCTGGTTTTATCCGTCCTGCTACTTGTATCGTCTCCGGCTAGTCAGCAGGGATCAGAGTATTGAGGCTGACATTTACAGCTGGGAATAAAGGGAAGGAAGCAGTCTCTACAGGAAGAGATTTTCTTACAGACTGGTTGAATGCCTTTCCATCTATTATGTAGTATATGTATTTTTCTGATTGTGTGTGTGTTTACAGAATGCCTGGTTACTGGCTATTTACAGTGAAATTTGTATTTTTCTTTCTAAATTAAACATCTCCCCTGTCTTTATGGTTCGTCTTACAACCTTTATGAGCCGTTGAGCTGTTGGTTTTTTTACTTTATACACTGTGTGTGTGTGTGTGTGTGTGTGTGTGTGTGTGTGTGTGTGTGTGTGTGTGTGTCAGGGAGAGAGAAAGAGAGAGGCTGTGAGTATTGTGTATTGAGCTGCCATAGTAGGTATATTGGTATTCAGTCTGGGTCCCTCTCTTCCTGCTGCAGTCATCTCTGCAGTCTGGGAGACACAGTATAACACACACTCCTATTCAACTCTTCCACTCTTTCTCTCTCCTCTTTCTTGATCTATGTAAATATCTATCTTTCTATCGATCTATCTAATCTTCTCTTCCTTTCCCTGTCTTTCATACAGCCTTTATCTTCTCTTTTTTGCTCTCTCACTTAATGACGCTTTGCAGTTTGATCATCACCTCAGTTAATTGACATTTTCATAGCTGGACATTATAGCATGTGTGTGTGGTGGCATGTCTGCGTGCTCATGATGGAAAACACTTGACTTTTTTATTTGTATTTTGCAAAACACATCCAAGCAGAAGGTGATGGCTGGCAGCAGACACGAACGCATTTACAAGCACACACACACACACGTCGTCAGAGTGACCTTGAGATGGCATTTGCACCACACACCTGTCATCTCTCAGCCCAGGCGTTTAGGGTTTGTGATGTCAGTGATTGGCCTGGTCACCGCACGAAGGGTGGCAACAAATTGATGGACAGTTAGGTGATGGGACTGGAATTTTTAAAAAGTGGAAATGAATAAATGGCAGTAAAATGGCAGTAAAATGACAGCGTGTACATTGACAAATAGCGATAGCAGGAGAAGGAGAGAAAGGTAAACTGATCACCAGTGAACATCTCAGAGGGATTGGATCTGTCTCTGTCAATAAACATCTGAAATTACAGCTCTCTTGTGCGTGTGTGTGTGTGTGAGCTGGTGAGTGAGGGGACTTGTGCACTTCTGGCTCTGAGTGTGTGTGTGTGTGTGTATGTTTGTGAGTGTCATGTGTAAGTATTGAACAAATGGCTGTGGGTGTGTTGAATAATTAATGACAGCAACAGATCCAGATAATGGTTTGACTAACTAACTACAGTGGAGCACGTTCATTGATTAATTAATGATTAGTCTCAAGGTCACTGAGTAGAACCCAGTTGCACCGGTTGACTGTGTTTATGAATTTCACAATTTATAAATCTAGTGAACAATCTTCTCTCTCTCTGGGTGTCACATATCTTTTCTGCTTCACTTTTATGATCCCTGTTAGAAGCTAATTTTATTGACTTTCATTATCTGCCTGCTGCACTTAATCTTTAATGTATTTATCAGATTTTCTTTCATGTGTGTCTGTTTGCCTTTGCGCCCTTTATTCTGCGTCAACCTACCTAAAGTCTTTCTACCTGTTTCAATTAATCACTCACTTTATTTAACACCTGTAGTCCATGTAAGAGAAAGATAAGACATGAAAGAAAAGAATAAGGAAAAGAAGGTCTTTCTGTCCTTTACAGTGTACTAATTGAACATTCATGCTCCACTTTCCCAAAAGACAAACACACGACTAATTGTCTTATTTGCGATCCAATCGATAACAGCAAAAAGTATTGCATTTCCCCCGTCGACATGTCTTAACAAACAAGGAAATTAGTTTTTAACAAGCTCACGATTTGCATTATCAAATTGAATGTGTGTCCCGCATGATGTCTGGTGCATCCAAAGCAGTGTGGAATGATTTGATTTCGTAATGTTTCTTGTAACAAGAGAAATAAAAAACACCGGAGGGCTTAACTTCTGTCATGTATAATTATTTTTATTTATTTTTTAAAGCATGTTTTGTAAAAATAAAAATTACAAAACATGTGAAACTGCTTTGTTACATGTGGTATTATATAAGTTAAGATGTTAATGGTTAAGTTTGACATTTTG
Source organism: Nannoperca australis (assembly GCA_036023655.1). Taxonomy (NCBI): domain Eukaryota; kingdom Metazoa; phylum Chordata; class Actinopteri; order Centrarchiformes; family Percichthyidae; genus Nannoperca; species Nannoperca australis. The sequence continues at coordinate 57,190 of JAVQJD010096546.1, read as the reverse complement.
ACAGTTTCTGACTTAAAACATTAGCCAGGTGCCGACAGTTTATGAACACTCAATAGTTTTGGCTTGCAACGTTCTGAAACCTGACGGTGTATCAACAACTCTCTGTACTTCCATTCTAACTGTGTAGCTTGATATTATTTATAGCATCTTAAAATCAGTTTCAAGGTCCATATAGGCAACCAACTATCATTTTAAGATGGACTTGAAGACTCATCAAAAAAATAAATGATTTTGACTGCCAAAATGGACATCGTTTTCAAATTCAAAAAGCATGCGCATGGAAAAACATACTTATGGACAGCTATCCAGCATTGGCTCAGTTTGTTGTTGTCTCGTTGTATTTGTGTGTTTGGATGTGTCAGCATCAATCTAGTTTAGAGCATAGGCGTGTGTGTTTGTGTGCAATTGCATTAACATTTTTTCTGCCAAAAATGATTGTGATAACTATTCAACAAACATTATATGAAGAAATGATTTGAGGATTGAACTATGGGAAACCTCCCTGTCTTTCATTAATCCTCATGAGACATGAAAGTAAAGACAAATGCAAGATCATATGCAGCCCCTTCTGTTATGTGAGAACATTCAGATGGATGAAAAGAAACTGTATAGCTCAAAACTGTGCGTATGTATGTGTGTGTGTGTGTGTGTATGTGTGTGTGTGTGTGTGTGTGTGTGTGTGTGTGAGAGCGAGAGAAAGAGAGAGAGAAACAGCATGCCATTAATCTTTCACACAGAGAATTGGGGAGGCAATCTGTTGGCTATCATAGATGATACATGACCCGCTATAGAATGATTCGCCTGTTGCATACCAACACACTCGACACAACTACACACACAGGCAACACACGCATTTACACTGCCACAAACACACGTGTGCGATCACACTGACATGTCACATAAAGAATCAAGGACGTCACTCCCAAAGCTCACCCACCTATATGGAGCCAGAATAGTGACAGTGTAAAAAAAGAAATCCTGAACTTAATAGTTTTTTTGTTTTTCAATGACTTTCGGTTTTTGTTTTTCTGATGCCAGTTTTTTTTTACGATATTTTTTTACGATGTCAGTTTTTCGGTTTCAACTCTCCGTCACTGTTTTGGTGTGGAGAGGAGGGGTTTGAGGGGAGGGGCCAGGAGAGCGTGATTTGTGTATAATCTGCATACTAATGAGAGGACATCACTCTTCTCTGTTCATGAAAGAGCTCATAGGCCTCCAGCATCACCGCAAACCTACAGCGATGTCCTCCACGAGTTCAGCGGGAACTCTTTAACAGCGTCTGTATCTGTTTGCTTACACAGAACCAGGCTGGGTTACATTTAACTGACGTTATGCTAGTCTGGAAGAGGTCCGCTGGAACGAGCACTAACCTTTGCTAACACACGACAGCTAGCTAACGTTAGCTTACATCATGGTTGAACGAAATATCGTAAAAAAATGTTTTTTTTAAATCTGGCATCTTAAAAAAAAAAGAAACTGGCATCGTAAAAAAACTAAAACCGAAAACAAATTGAAAAACAAAAAAGTTCAGGTTTTCTTTTCCATGCCAAATTCCGCTGTCACTGTTCTGGCTCCATACACATACACCAACATACACCTGTACAGCAACGAAATGCTGCACATGTGGACACACACACTTGTTGATATGTATTCATGCGCACACCGACACATCTTATGCCATCTGAATCAAGCATCCTTCATCGACCTCCTCAACATGTTCTCCAACTTCGCTCCAAGGCCAAACACCTCCTACTCTCTTTTTCATTCACACACACTCAAGAATAAAGGGCCACACATTTAGAAATAGACATGTTGTTAATCATTTTGTTTTTAACCAATCTATTTTTCTTTCCTATGTTGAGTGGTTTGCCCCCCTGAGATACGAACCATTTATGTCCTGGCTTTGATTACAAGCTGCTGTCAGCCACATGTGACATGGCCTCCCCTAATGATGTGATCTGGTGACTCTATACGCTTTGTTTACACTGCAATGTCTTCAGTTGTTGCTCTGAAACCTTTACCTGAACTCCAGTTGGCAGGATAGAAAGAATTATTTTCTTACTCCAGATTCATTTTGCAAGCACGTTGAAGGTGATTCATTTCAGCTAACTGTATGAGTCTAATGTAATCTTGTCACTATCCCAAATAAATTACATATAAAAATGCACTGTATGCATTTACTTGCTGCAAGTAACTCATTCAACTGACTAATGAATCAGTCAAACAAATTCACTTCAACTTTCACCAAAAGACAGCTAGAAATGCAGTTTGGTTTAGATAAATACAGCATTTATTTGGTTTGTGATGACGACGCTAATGCAAGAAAAGCCTCCTCCAATCAGCTGATAGACAATGTAACAGATTGCCTGCACATGGTGGTATGGATTATGTAAACTCTTAACCACTTGTCATTTGTTAAAAAACTACTTGTAGCTCCGTGTTGCTGTAGCCAAACTCCAGTGCAAAATGGGACTTTTCTTTGCCAACTCTAAATTTGTGGCACTGAATAAGTTAATTTGTCACAGCTGAACAGTTGGCTGTTTGTGAAATTCTATGTGCTTTGCCACTACATAGTCTGTCCTTTTATACGGCATCAGTCCAAAAGCTTAAAAAGATATTGTGTGTACATTCTTGCTGTGTGGGCTTCCTCCTGGTGAGTCTGTTCCCTTCTAAACTTTAACCCTCTTATTTAGCAGTTATAAGCAGTATATAAACATTTAATTAATATAATGTAGTTGTATGCAGATATAATAACTAATATAATAGAATTGATGTTTATTAATGTACAGTATTTGTCAATTATAACAATTATAACTTCTCAGACAAAGACATATTTTTTTACCTTTTCTCTAAATCCCTTCAGTGTGACAGCCTATTATTTTTAATAATAAAAAAACTATTAACAGTACAAAAACACATTGACATTATTTTTGACCACAAAAAGTAATACTAAATGTGATTTTAGTTAGACACTCCCAAAATCTAATGTACAACAATCAATATACCTGCTCTTAAGCCCGACAGCTTCCTGGGATAGAAGCAGAATGTTTCACCACATTTTGGTAATAATATAACTGCTATGAACACACTGAGCATAAGGGTGCACAGTGGATAAGTGCTCTTGAACATTTTCTCCATCTCCTTATCTTTATCGTCCTCTTCCTGTCTGCACTCTTGTAATCTTCTTTTCCTTTGCATTGCTTTTATTTGCCCTTTCTCTTTCTGTTAAGATGTCCACTCAAATCCCATAGTCACTCCATTAGGTCAGATTGAAATGCTGTCACAGCTCATTTACCAGCTAACCAATCAGCTAGCACGCCCCTGTTGACCTCTGTGGGAGACCCTGGAGAACCTATTAAAAATGTATTTCTAAATACACATCTATGTTCCTCTTTCTCTTTCACGTAATCACAAACATATTTAAAATTATTGTTCATCATCATCACATAGTCATTGGTATTGCCGGCATTTACATCAAGTAACAATGTTTTTATTATGCACTTAGTACCTGGACCCCTATTGTCCATTGCTTAACATTTTCAGTCCAAAACTATCTAATAAGTATAAAACTAAACCTAACAACTCTTTCCTCTTTCTCAGGAGAACCCATCACAGTATATGCCAGGTTCATTAATTCAAGCAAACAGATCAATGTGTCAAGGACACACACTATCAATTCATATTTGCTTGTGTGTGTGCGTGTGTGTGTGTGTTTGAGGATTAAAATGTGTGCTGGCTTTTGAACAGCAGCAGAATGCGGAGTTGCTCCAGAAGGTGACAATTTATGCCGAGTCAGGCGTCACTGCACCTCTCAGCGCTCTCACTTCTCTTTTGTCTCTCCAGCATGCACTCCTTAAAACCCAGCCCACCCTAAAAATAACTCATATATCACTGCTTTCACATCAGGTTGGTGGTATCACCAACAGCTACCTGTCCAAGAAATGTCAGGCCTGTTGTTCTGTAAGAGGATATGAATCACCCCAATTTTGGTGAAAGTGTCTACATTATTTGTATAATAACAATGGACAAGGTTGCTTGTAATGATGCACCCACAGGTCATTATGCTCTCTGAGCATATGAAAGTTGCATAGCGTTAGAACATTTAGCATATAAGGAGCCAGACATTTCTCTCAGCAGTTAAGAGACCACTTACATTCACCAGGTGGCCACAAACACGACTCCAAATGAATGATAATGTTGTTGGATGTGTAATTAATCAACTTAAAAGGTGTTAATGTGTCAGTGTTCACTGCTTGCTTCACTGCCTTTAAATCATTTATTACAGGTTAAATTACATGTATAAACTTTATTAAATGAATTAAAGGAAATGAAATACACCAGTAAATTTACCCATGAGAGAAAATTTTAAATTACTGTCATGTGGACATAAGTGGACAAGGTTTTCAGAGGAACCAAACAACATGGAGGTATTTATATTTACTGTGTATGTTCCCTTGAGCTACACATTTTTGTGTTTTCTTTTTAGTATAGATTAGTTAAGACCTGAAAGGGAAATGCTGCAGAAGAGGTTCCTTTTCATTCTTTGTGAATGTGATGAAGCACATGTCGCACCAAATACCCTCTTCACTTTCTTTCTCATTCTTTCTAAATCGTGGATATTTTATGTCGCTGTTGGTGCCCATTAATATTTGCGACTGCAGCGCTCAAAACTAAATTCAACATTTTGCTACCTTCTGCCATCTTTCTCTCCTTTTCACTAATGTGCTCACTCCTGCTTGCTCTCTTTAACCTTTACTCAGTGAAAACAAGTTCATGCAAACAAAATGAATTGCCACTTACTTTGATGCTTCTGCTCACAGTTGGTAGATAAAGAGAGTAAACATGGAGAAAGAGAAAACAGAGAATGAGCGTGAGAGAGATGGAGGAGCGCCCAGATTACAATCTGTTTCTTGTAGCCTTGGTTATTGTTAGTGCTGAATTGGTTTGAGGGTTGTAAGACAATTACTTTAGCGGTACCGTCATTTTCACAGTCATGCACTCAGCGGTGTCGAAAATGCTTTGTGAAACTACAGTGTGTTGTTTTACATATCTCTGAGGAGCTCACCTTAATTGTTTCCCTCTCTATTTTTTTCTCTCTGTCCTTCTTTTATTTTCTTTTTATCCCTTTAACACCCACCCTCATCTTCCCCTTCACCATCTTCTGCTCATCATTCTGTTAATGTCTCATGTACAATTATTTTCCTTTTTTCTCCTAATCGTGCCACCTCCCCCTTCTTTTCACCTTTTACTCCCCATTCTTCCCCTCTCCCTTGTTTTCTCCCTCTCCATCTGTCTTCTTTCCAGGTCGCTGTCTGGACGTATTGTCGGAGGTGTGTGGTGGTTCTTCACACTTATCATCATCTCCTCTTACACAGCCAACCTGGCTGCTTTCCTCACTGTGGAGAGGATGGTCTCACCCATAGAGAGCGCAGAGGACTTGGCCAAACAGACCGAGATAGCCTACGGGACACTGGACTCAGGCTCTACTAAGGAGTTCTTCAGGGTATGGACTGAATACAATCTGCTCATTTACTTGATTCCTTTAGAGGTTTCAAGGTTTTTAATATGTTAAGTCAAAGTAATTTGCTACTGAGCTCAGGCTGCGGAAAAGCCGTAAAAGTCTCAGACAACTTGGAGGAGGACTATTTTCACCCTGCTGGTCTCACTGTTAATACTATTATTAAACCCCAGTCAATACTGCACAACCAGCTGCGTTTATACATACATACATTATTTGAAATTCTAGTTAAAATCTCAAAGTTTCAAGCATACCATACAGGTCATGGTAATTTACAAAGAACTGTACATAAAATGATGTAGATTACATCTAGATTGTTTACCACAAAAGCCCAAAAGATCTTTTTGCCAGGTAATGGCAGTAATGCTACAAGAAACGTAGCAATGCACAAGCAAAAAGTGGGTAAGAAGAACATGGATGTAAACAATGCAGGCATCCAAATCTTTGAAAAAGTGTCTTTGCAAATATTTCACAAGCAATGACATGCATTCAACACGTTAGTTAGGCCTCAAGGACACACACAATGTGTTTTGGTGAGAAACACTGACAGTAAAAATATATTTTTTGCGTTTGTAAGAAAACTCCCCAGGGCACTTTCAAGACATGGGTGACAATTTTCATATTTCTTGTGTTTTTTTTTGTTTTTTTTAAATGACCGTTATATAAATGTGATGGTGTGTGTGTGTGTGTGTGTGTCTGTGTGTGTCCCTTGGAGAAATGTAATGCCATTCTACAATGCTTTACAGCATTCATCACCACTCCATCCATTATTGCATTGTTGCACACTTGTGGCTCAGTATAGAAGAGGGAAGTCAACAGGGTGTGAGGGGAAAAGGTCCAGTGGCATTGTAAACAAGCAACATAATCTTAAAATATGAGGGAGGCGTTGTCTCCTTTGTTGAAGCCAAACAAAAACCAAGCAGCATAATTCTGCTCTGACTGTAGGCAGGACAAGGACAAGTGACTAATGACGGTGTAAACCGATTTTCAATAGTTTAGGTGGGAGGAGAGGAATGAATGGTTGACTTTCTCCTGATCTTGAATAGAGAGAAGCTTAACTTTTTGGAAGTAGCGCTAAGCTGAAATGTCTGGCTTTTTACTTTTCGACTAATTTGTTCATACTATTTGATGGCTTTATCAAAGTTTTGGAGGAATTTACTGAGTAGTAGCAGAAAAAGCACCAGTGCGGAATTTTATATAATATGATTACAATGGAACATTATTTGTTTACCCTACACTTGTTGCATTCAATCACACCCCTTACCTGTCAAATAGAGCAAAAATAATAGTAATAGTCATAAAAATAATTGATGAAGAGCAGTGAAGTAAAACTGGACAGACGAGGTGGACAGACCTGGAATAAAACGTACTACGGGGAGCAGTTACCGTAAAATAGTGAGCAGGAAATTATAGCAGAGTGGAGTGAAGTGGCCCAGAGGAGACCTGAAGTGGCTTCACCCATTGACCTATTCACCCAAGTGGATTGCAATTACATAAGTACTCATAAACACATACCAACATAGACACACAAATGCACACAATGCTGATGAAGACAGAATTTTTCTGCACACATGGGCAAAAACACCAGGGTCATCACATGTACAAAAACAAATCTGCTCTGTCACATAGTCATAGCTCTGTAAGGATATTCAGAATTGTTTGTCTGCTCATGCATTGTTTGTGTGTGTGTGTGTGTGTGTATATACACACAATTTACAGTTATGCTTTGTAAAGATGTGTGCACTAGTGTGTGTATTTGGGGAGGGGGAGGTAGGGGTTGTAGCAGACAGTTTGTGCTTCTGTGAGCGGCTCTGGCATCATCAACATAACGAGCAGGCTGAAATCTGTGGAGGGTGAAAAAGCAATTTACTCTTCCACAGCTGAGGGGGATTCGCCACCACCATTAATTATCTCTGTGTGTATGTGTGCGTGAGCATGTGTGTGTACATTTCTGTGTCAATGTAAGCATGTATGGCTGTATATGTGCATGTAAGCATGTGCGACTCTTCACCCACAGAGCAGATGTGTGTGTCTATATATATTTAAAAGTGTTTTCCATAGCAGGGATGCCTGAAGGTGACTTGCAGCATCCATTTCCTCCTTCACGGTCTCACTCATTGTTAAAGAATCTGGAAAGAGTCACACCGTATTGTCACACATCCATCCCTCCAAGGCCAGACGCTGCTTTATACATGCACGGTCATCATCATCACTGTCTCTCCCTGTCTCACTCTCTCTGACACACACACAGATACAGATACATACACACAGTGCACAGAAGCCACACACACACACACACACAGACACATGCATTTTGCTTTGGCCAGATGGCAAAATCTGTGGATAGAAAAATGTGAAAAATAGGTGATGGATGGATGGATGGATTTAACACAAGGAATGAGGATGATAGAAGGGCTAGAAGCGTAAAGAAGTGCATGTTTTTTTTTTTATTAATGATGGACGCTGATACACAGAGTGAGAAATAAAGAGAGAAAGAGTGGAGAGCGATAGAGAGAAAGGGTAGAATGGAAAGAAGAGGGGCCGGCTGGTCCTCTTGGATGTGAGTGACAATATTATGGGATAGGTGTCCGTCACGCACTAGCAACACACTCACACACACATAAAGCCTCCTCCCCCTTGCTTGCAGAGCGACAGAATAACACTTTATCACCGGGAGAGAAAGAGAAGAAAGAAACAGGACGCTTGTGGAGGATGACAGTTTGACTCCTCTACTTGTTATTTTCACTCTTGAGTACTCACAGTCCGCACACACACACACTCACACACACATACACAAAAACACGTACATTTTACACATATCTGACGCACAGAACTGCTCATACACAAACTGATACTCGCATATGCATGATATATACGGAACTGAATCCAATTTATTTTCATCATGTTAGACAGATATCCTCTCAAAAGCTCTTCTGTTGCAGCAGGTGACCAAATTTATAACAGCACAACTGGATCAGTATGTCACTATTCCAGTCACAAACCCATTCAAAGTAAGATTGATGCTTGACTTGTCAAGGGAGATGTAGTGTTACATTTTAAATGTGGTTATGAATGTCATTATGTGCCAGAGGATCAAAATGTAAGATGGAAGACAAAGCGCTCCGTCAGCAGTGTAATTTTATTCAAGGACCATAAGAGTGAAAATGTGCTTCAGCAAATTTGCTCTACGTCGTAAGAAACTGGAGCAATAAACGAAATGCAGTAAAAACATATAAAACAACATCCTAATATACTTACAAGTTCAATCTCAGTGCTGTACTCTTGTTTCTACTGTAGAAGCATGGAATAAAAAAACACTTGTGCCTAACCATTAAACAGCACAGTGTCACTGTGTCGTGTCAACACAATAAATGGCCCGCATTGTTTTCACCTAGTCAGCTCTCATATTTACATCTCAGAATTATCCTATTTGTCTTAGTAAGCATGACATGTTAATCAAATCTGTGGTTAGAGCAGCTGCCAGTGCTTTGGGAATCAGGTCCAAATAGCCATCCACAAGTAGACTCAGATCATGGATGTGTTAACATCAACAAGCCCTTTTTAAATGATACGGCTGGCGTTGTTCTCTATTTTCCTTACTACCCTGTCTCTTTTAAGGACTAAGTAATGTACTAAAACAGCTGGGCACTGTAGTTTTCAGAAACCCTTATTCAGTCAGGAGTAAATAGTTTGTTGGGGACTATTTCCAGTTGTGGATTAATTCACATTTGGGTTCTTACAGCTTCAGGACAGTGTTTGTGGGACTCAAAATACTGTAGCTATGTTCATGGTAATGAAGGAACAGGACACCCAGTTCAACAGTGTGGCTGGCTGATGTGTTTTAATAGTTTTTGGACAATGAAGATCTGTGGCACAGAGGAATACACACGCATGACGTCTTAGTGGGATTCATTCATTGTTGGTTTTGATCTTTTCATGGGATTGGATGGCAGTATGAATACTGAATATAATGAGCCTTATCATTTTAAGGGTTAAACATACAGTTTACATTTTACAACCAGAAAGTACAAAATACTGAACTGACTACGGTGACAGTTTTGTCAAATTGCCTGAATCCTGTTTCACGGGGTCACTTGAATGCAAGCAGTTAGATACTGCAGCTCAGACAAATTGCACAAATTACATAAAATGTCACTCTTTGTTCTTTGCATGTGGGACCTTACACATCCACACTGTTCTTGCTTATCTACGCTATCTTTCTCTCAATCTGTCATCCCTTGTCCTTTATTAAGTGAAAGCATTTGTAAGCGGCCTGGCCTACATGGTCTCTTTTCCCCTGGCAGTGTTCTCCTCACCAAACTGTGAAAACCTGGCCTCTTATGTTAGCAAAATTATGCCCTTTTTATTCCTAGTTAATCGCTGCTCTCTCCTCTTCCCCCTCCTCCATCCCAGAGGTCCAAAATAGCCGTATACGAGAAGATGTGGTCATATATGAAGTCGGCCGAACCGACTGTCTTCACCAAAACCACAGCGGAGGGCGTGGCGAGGGTCCGCAAGTCCAAGGGGAAGTACGCTTTCCTCCTGGAGTCCACCATGAACGAGTACACGGAGCAGCGCAAGCCTTGTGACACCATGAAAGTCGGGGGGAACCTGGACTCCAAAGGATATGGGATTGCTACACCGAAAGGCTCACAGTTAAGGTGGGTGGAATAGTGTAACAATAGGAGACAGTAACAAAGCTGGTACTGTGCTATTGCTGCGATATTCCACCTACCCTGCTGTGTCTTTTATACTACACCTAAATTAACCTGTCACTGCTGTCAGGTGAAAACGTCTCACCCACAAAATTGTTAAAACTCAGTTACAGTTGATCGTTTTTTGGATTGATTGCTTCTCACGAGTAAAAAATTAACTGTGAAGATTATGGAACCAATACAATTTGTACATTTAAACTCCGAAAGCAAAAAAGCAGGTTTTCACCCAGCAGCAGCGATACAGATGAATATGTTGAATATGCAGATTATGTGTTTCATCATACTTTCTCTTTTTCGCTTTATTCCTTGATTTCTTAAGCTTTACTTTTTTTTTGTCCATCTGTTTCAGCTGTACGTTTCCACACTCTTTTCTGTCTTCTCTTTGTTAATTCAGGGCCTGTTAGCTCCATTTCGGTGTCCTCTGTCACTGTCAATCGTCCGTCCCTTTATGCCCTCATCCCCTCTTTCTTTCCTCTTGCAATCTCTGTTTCTCCACAGGGCCACCTTACAGGTAACTCTGTCCATTTGTCTGTTGTCTCGTCTCTTTGTTCCTTTCATCCTCAGAGATGGTAGTCATGACGGTGATAATGATGATGATGACGATTATGATTATTATAGGAGAGATTTATTAACTGAATATGACCGCGAGGAGGGGCAGAATCTCAGACTGCTGCCATGACATCCAGAGCCATGGGGGGGAATTTATAGATGAACAGGAGACAAAAAGTGAGAAAAAGGAAGTAGAGGGGCCTGGCCAATGGGGGGACTAGAAGTTAAACATAATACAGGATCCCACACCAAAAACACTGATTCACAAATGGGAGAAAAGAAAATAGTCCTTCAATTTTACTCAAACTATATTAAAATATATTTATATTAACGGTAATTGGGCAACACCAAAATAAACCCAGATCAAGGAGTAATCAATTGTTTATTTTAAAGAAAACACAACAGTGTGTGTAAACCTTAATAACGAGAGCAAACGCTGGAGGAATAGAACGAGAAAGTGACTAGTAGATAAGTCCTAAAGTTGGTCCTTGTTTAGATTTTCCCTCAGCAGACACTTGTTTATCTGTCTCAGTAACTGTAGCCTACAGTAGCAGTCCCATTAGGTTTCACTGAGGTGTGCTAGCAGATCACATAATTCATTTTTCAGGTGACTGTGACAGCAGTGTATAGACTTTGTCTTCACAATGTCACAAGTGCCTGCTGAGGGAAAATAATTGACTAAATTCAGCAAAGCCAGACCACTTGCTCTCTCTTCTCTCCCTCCATCTCTCTCTGTCAGGATTTCAGATTTGCCTTATGAAAAGCAAAACACATCAGCCTCACATCCTGTCCTATAACTTTTCCCTGTGTGTGGTGCAAACAAGTCCCTCAAAACCCCAGTCACTGAAGCTTAATCCCTTGTTATTTACACAATGGTTTTTCCGTTTATGAGGGAAAAGTGACAGACAGTGGGTGGATAGGTCCCTTTTCAAGCCCCCTCCCACCAGAGCACATTCCTGGGACTATCCACGGTTGTCTCTGGCTTCTCCCAATCAGCGGAAACCCCGATCTACCAGGTGCACACATGTGGCTGGGAGTGTGCAAGTCAGGTGAGCCTGCCTCTCCTCTCGGTGCAAGAATCACAGCTTTAATTTGACTTGATGATGTTGATGAGGAGTGAATGAATACCCTGATGATTACAATGAATGTTAGGAATGTATAGCTACTTTTGATATGCTTATTAATGTGTTTCTGATATTTCATGACTGAAAAAAATATGTTTGAACTGTTTTCATCCATACCTCTTACATTGATGAGATAAGTCATGGCTTGTAGATTGGATCACCCCAGAAAACATTGTCTTTCTCTAAATCTCTTGACTATCTTTAGTCAGAGAGCTAAACCTATAGAAGGTATGTTTTGCTTTTCAATGTAGCATTGGCAAAATAAGTAATGATTAATGTTTGTTCAAACCAAATGCAAATATACATGTAAATCCTAAATAGGATTTGATTCGGGGGAGTGTTTTACTCTTACTTTTCCACTTGGTCCTGAGCTGACAACATTTCAGTCACAACACAGCTGTTGCCAAACCTCTCTGAGATGAGGTAGGACTCCAGGATAGGCAGATGTACAGGCAAAGGGGCAGACAATAAAAAAGCAGGCAGCGACAACAGTGACCTTTTTGTAGTGATTTGCCCAGCTGATTACAGCCTCTCACAAACAAAAGAGCGGTCAGCAGAGGGTGGTAGCAGGAGAAAAGAACGACAGGAAAGCATTTTACAGGTAGGTGTAAAAACAAAGATTTACCAAAAGCAGGAGAGACAGGACAAAATTAATCTATTAAGGGTATGCAGGGAATAAAGTGACAAAATGATTCAGCTATTGCAGCTGTGTTTTGTAGACTCTCTTCTGGATATTACTGTAAGGTAACAGGCCACATATAGAGTAGTGATGGGATAACCAGTTCTTTTTAGTGACTTAGTTCCTACTACTCATTTCTGTCCAATACTGAGCGTGTGTAGCTGTCACAGGCAAACTCATGCATTATTATTGTTGTTATTGTTATGCGCAGGCACGGCCAAAAGGAACAAATGACTCTCTGAGATGCACATTACTACTAGTTCATATCAAAGACTAGTTCAAGTGAACAATAAGCTCATGATCGATATATCACTAATATAGAGACAATTGAGAGATGCAGGAATAGTGAAATGCTTGTTTTTGGATGTTTCCTCTAAATATAATATAATGTTGCATATAATTTATGACCCGTTTCTAAAGCTTAACTTGGTGTTTAGATTGCATGCATATTATCGTCCAGGCAGCCGCTGGTTACAGTTCATGTCAGTTTAGTACCAAAATCAACTCATCTTTATTTTTCCGTTAAAGTCTTATTATTGTTGCTCAGTAATGCAGTTGAAATCGTGGATTCTTTGAAGTCTGCGTGTTGCACTGAAGTGCCAGAGAGAAGCACTAACATCTGAGATCTAAGAGGTGACTGCTAAACGGCAGAGCATTCACAAGGTATGCTTTATTGTCAAAAGAAATCTAATTTAAAGACATCACGGAAAGGAGGGCTTCTTTTTGTTTAGAAGCTCTCAAGTTCTCCACGAGAAAAAAACATTTAAAAAACATAGAAACCTTAGAAGAAATCCATGCTTTCAACTGCAAGGTAATGATCACAACAGTTTTAACAGACAACTGGTTTACCTTTAAGTTGGTCTGAAATACCAGCAAGTTGATTACGATAATACACTTAAATTAGTTCTTCTCTTTATAAACATGCCAGATATAAAAAGCTTAGCTGAATGCATGTGCGCACACGGCATGAATGCCTGATATTTAGCCGTGTACCTGAGTTTTTGGAGGTCAATCCCTTCAGGTGTGTGAGCAGGAGTGCTGTAGGAAACTGGAGCCACACACATGCACACACACACACACACACACACATACAGAGTTGTAGGAAGGATGGGGAGGAGCAATAGGGGACAAGAGCATCATCAGCAGGCTGCAGAGACCTGGTTAACACACTTCATACCAGCAATCTGACAGTCACCGTGGCACTCCCCTGTCAGTGCAGCCTGATACATGAGAACGACAGAAGAGAGATACATCGGGAATAACTGAGAATCTTTTTATAAAAACTGAAAAAGTTTAACAAAGAACAAATGCATTTTAAGAAATGATTTGAAGTAGAAAGAAAGTCAAATAAAGAGTAAAAGAGAGTGTTGTCTCGGGTGCATCCTTCCCCACTAGCCCTCCTTTGCCCCGCTTTCCCCCCTCTGCTCCCACTCCTCCTCCTTTCCTTCCCCCCTTCTTCCTCCTGGCTCTGGTCCACGTCCATCCTGTCTGTCTGTCCCTCCATCCTCTGCTCTGACCAAACTATCTTATCTGTCCCTCCTTTTTTACTTAAAGAAATGCGGTCAACCTGGCCGTTCTAAAGCTCAACGAGCAGGGCCTGTTGGACAAATTGAAAAACAAGTGGTGGTATGACAAAGGAGAATGTGGCAGCGGGGGAGGGGATTCCAAGGTTAGCCCTCTCTGTCTGCCCACCCCACCACTAGGGGAATGGGGGGGCGCTCACTGGCTACAAAGCCCGCGACTCCCAGGACGGCCCCCGTCCTGGGAGTGTAACACACGCATCTGCCCTGGCGAAGAGTCAAGCAGAAAACAGGGAGGGCAAAAGCGACACCCTAAAATCTCCTGAGACACCCTGCAGCTTCAAAAATAGGCACGATGTTGCATCTGTTGTCAGTGGTGTGTGCCTTTTTACATAAAAAGTTCAGACCCAGTGACAAAGGTACAACACTTGAGCTCGTTGAGACACATAAAAAAAATAATTTTATTTTCCTGGCAAAGAAAAACTCTTATTTTTTGAAATAAATGAATTGGCTGTATCTTCTAGAGACCCAAAAGAGAACTAAAATGCTTTTTTAGAAGCCCTATATATTTAATAATTTTCAGTTGAATCATAAGAAGATAATTATTGTTCATTTTCAATATCATGCACTGAAATATGACCCCTTTGCGGGTGATTGCCTGCCGAGATAAATGAAGCACACCTCATAATAATAACCATTTTGGCACAGATGTGGTAATGACCCTCTGAAAGGACAGAGTGTGAGGTAATGGGAAGAGAGATCAGTGATGGATAGGTGGAAAAATAAAGAGAGCAATTACTGTCAAGACAGGAATATTCGCCCCCTAGTGGCAGCTCTGGGCAGAGGAGACAGAGGAAAGAGACACTCAAAGTTCAAGAAAGACAGCGAGACACCAAACTGAACCTCATCACTTCTCCAACTGAGAATCTGTTGCTGCAGATGAAACAGGTTTTAAAAACGAGACAGAGTATAATTGTACCCCCTAAAAGATTATTTTTGGCTCAGGTTGTTTTGAGGCAGAGGGTAGGATGAATAATTGATAGCAGCAGAATGCAATTACAGAATAAAGTTTCTTACATCTCTTGATCGTTTGTCGGGTTTCTCTTTGGAGGTTTTATTTTTTCTCTCTGAGTGTTCTTGTGTCAAAGAAAACATTTCCAATTCCTTTGTGACTACTTCTCATGGTTTTATACTATAAACTGTAGGAACAGAAGCATCTTAAAATCACATATTCCTGTCTTGTTTTGAATAAAGCAAAATCTCTACAGTGAGAGTCAGTCAAGCTAATTGTAACATTTTTATCTTTTAAAATTTTAAAAGATTAAAGCCCACATAATCAGTAGGAGGACTTTGGTCCAGATGTGGACCAAAATATGCTTTAATTAGGTGAAAATATGTATTAGTGAAGCAAAGTGCGATCTGAGTGTAAAAAGAAAAGATCATACCTGTAACAAGCGAGAAGTTTCCTCTTACATAAGTCTGAAGAGTTCATGAAATCCTCAGCTACACATTCAAACCTGTCTCACTGTAGCTCGCTCTCCCAGTCGTAGCACATGGCCAGCCTGACGCCAATAGTCCTGGTTTAACAGTACTTGGCTCTAGTTCAGTGTAGGGTCAGTTGGGGCAGTATGGGTGTGTTACCTGCAGTGACAAAGGTGGGTCCCACTCATATGTCTGTAGCTCGCCTTAGCTCCTCGCTCCCCCCAGCCCCTCCTCAACGAGCATACACACATGTACTCAGTGGGATCCATGCTAGGTCACTAGATCTAAACTAAAAGTACCTTTTCTATGTGACTGAGCTGTGCAATGCAAATGTGAAATACCCTAATAACATAAAATAACATGACCTATGATGTTATTTATGTTATTTTTACACGCGAAGAACCCCGGTAAACCTTGCAGTTTTGAAACTGAGCGAAGCAGGCGTCTTAGACAAACTGAAAAACAAATGGTGGTATGACAAGGGAGAGTGTGGACCCAAGGACTCTGGAAGTAAGGTCAGTCCCACGCTGCTGCGGCCCACAAAACGCTAGCCTGAAACTCTCATCCTGAATACGCTCCAGATTACTGCAACTACTGTTTTAGCAAGTGCAATATTCTCAATTAGTCTGAAACACACCTTGAATGTCCACAGTAGACTAAACTGTCCATTTAGTGATTTCCTCTTCTATTTTGATGGTGGACCATATTTGCCTAAATATGCATCAGATGAACTCAAATTCTTGTTCAGTTTCTGTAGCAATCTGTGGCAATCCCATCTTCATTACAGATAGCATTAGAAACATAATGCAAATTGTGATTATCATCAGCCAAGTTTCACTTTCATGTTTTTGATTTGATCTCATACACTAGCCTATTATATGGTAGCCTGAAACTCATCCACCAGATGAGAAAACCACAGTTTCTTTAGCTTTAGCATTAGTAACGTGTTAGGAACTTTTAGCTTCTGCTTTCATGTTTAAGATTTAATCAAGACTAGGCTATCTACTTATTCCCATAACATAAAGTAACCCATGGTAATGCTTTATTTTACAGGTGCAGGTAAATAATATTCTAGGTACTTTTGTGGAAGAACTATGTGATTTGTTTGTAATTATAGGTCAAATAAAGGGCAATGTTCAATTGAACTTACTAACTTAAATAGTTAGGCTATTATAAATTAATTACAAGTGTATAAAGACTTCAGTACACAGCAGGTCAGCTGAACATTTAAAAAAAGTGAATTTTGTCATCAGTAAGTGAGCAAACAATTTAACATTCTTAAACATTCTTAACATACATGGAGAATAAAGATTTCAATAATAAATGAATAGTGAATTAATTAATTAACACTTAATTAATTTAAGTGGAGCAGCTCAAGCTTTCCTTGAGAAATCAACAGCTACCAAATAAACAGAACATTATGAACTGCAGAACATCTCTATTTTCCATTATATTTCTTTTCTGGAAGTTTCTTGTGAAATTAGTAAAAGACTAAATGATGGACCTGTGAGATAAAGCTTTACCATATGTGTTATTAGCATTTGCTACAGCTGATTCATACCCTATATCTCCCCAGTTTAAACATGTGTTACTGTTATGTTTCAAAGTAGAATAGAAATTCTCATGCAGGAAGATTTTAAATTCTTTTACAAAATAGAAAATGGGAGCTGCTCTACTTTAGATGATTGGACGGCAGTGAACTGTCATCACCGCTCAGATTAAAGCCTGCTCTGCGAATACTTTCTCTTTTTGACTTAAATTACATGTTGATTCAAGCTGCTTTGATATTACTATGTTATAGTTGTAGAAATGTAGAATGTTCTGTAGTTGTACTGACTGTTGCAGATGTGCAGTAGCTGTTGTGGTGATAGTAGTGTAGATGTTTTGTATTGTAGAAGTAGAATGTAATTGTATGATAATTCATAATTAAGTGTTAACAAATGTACTTTCAGTAGCATAGAATAGTGAAGTTAAAACACCAGATTTTGTAACTAAATGTCTTTTTCTTTGACAGTATCCATTTCTGTGTCTAACCCACTGTACCCTATTTTCTGTCTGCTTTTTCCCACCTCTATTCCCATATTCACCTCCTACTTTCTTGCTTTCCTCCATGTCCCATACTCCTCCTTCACTTCCTTCTCTTGTTGTTCTCCTCTTCTCCCATCTCTCAATGTTTTCCTTCACCTCTTAACCCACTTGCCTTTCTCTTTTCCTTGCTCACATGCCTTCTGTTTAATCCTTCATCATCATCCCACTGGACTCCTTCTCTCCCTTTTCATCCTTTTCTCTTCTTTGTTTTCTCCCTTTCCCATTGGCCCCTTCTCCTTTAACTCTGCTGCTCTGCTGCCTCCTTTGCCTCAACACCCGTCCTCGACTCTTCCTTCTCCTCGCCTCTCGCTCTTCCCCAAACCCCATCCAACACTCCCTCTCTCCAGGACAAGTCGTCCCAGGCTCTGAGCCTGTCCAACGTGGCCGGGGTCTTCTACATCCTTGTTGGCGGCCTGGGCCTGGCCATGCTGGTGGCCCTGGTCGAGTTCTGCTACAAGTCACGGGCCGAAGCCAAGCGCATGAAGGTGGACCTTAGCCCCCCTCACTGCCCCAGCCCCTCCCCCAGCACCCAGAATCTAGCCACTTATAGGGAGGGGTACAACGTGTACGGCTCCGAGGGGGTCAAGATATAGGGGTAGGATTTAGAGGCTCCCATATAGGTGGGGTAATGGTGGTGTTGATCATGGTGGTGGTGCTGTAGGTTATTGTATTGTTTATGTAGAGGCTGACGCAGCAGCCCCACGCAACCGTGTTGTTCTTCATGTGGTGATGAAGATGTGGTCAAGCATTGTGGAACCAATGTAGCTTTTTATGTTTCAGAAAGCTTATTTTGGCTGTTTTGTTACATTTTCTCAGATTTAAATTTATTTTGTGTTTTGTTACTGTTGGTATTTTTCATTCTTTAGCACTTCGCCCCCGACTAGATTGGGGTTAGATTTGTGCGACTACAGATTTGGTTCCATCGTCTTTGGCTGCAGATGATGGTGATGATGACATTGATGGTGATGCTCTTGGCTGATGACTTGACTAGGCACCTGCATTGTAACTTTAGCCAATAGCTAACAAAGTAATGATCGAGCAAGGATGCACAACTCCATTGTCAGGGGCTAGAGTTGGATTAAAAACATTTTATATAATGTATAGGGCTGCAACTAACAATATCAATTAATCAGTTATTTTCTCAATTAATTATTTCTTGTTTTGTCCAACCAACAGTCAAAAACCCAAAGTTATTAAGTGTGCTATCACATAAGTCAAAGAAAAGCGGAAAATGAAACTACAATTTTAACTAATAATTAGCATTTTTGTTTAAAAAGCTGACTTAAACATTTAAACAATTACCAAAATAGGTTTCCAATTACTTTACTGTGAATGGGCTGATCTGTTAATGACTAATCGTTTTAGCACTAATACTGTGCATAAAAGCTTCATGTTTATTATTACTAATACCTGAAACTCATTTGTTAAGATTTTCCTCTGTTTCAATATCATCTTGGCTAAATTATTTTAAGGCTGTAGCAGTAGCCTATGCTGGTACTTCACTATCCTGAGAGGAAAAACTGTGGTGCTCCTCATTAAAATCCGTGACTGCTTCTAGCTACAAATTAATTAGCTAATGTGTGGACACCTATTATCACTGATTCGGGTCTGACAAAAACTTTTTCAGCCGTAATGTGATAGATATCTCAGGAAGAAAACACTAGGAAGTTGTTTTTATGTCAGTGGATGTCCACCATAATGTTCATAACTAGATCAGTAAGTCCTCAAGCACCACTGAAATGTCAGAAAGACATAACTGGTGAAGCGTTTGCAAGCTGGGCATGAACGTACACGTTTGGTAAGAGCATTTTAAAGCCAGTTCACACTCAGCCAATTCAAACCATTTTAGGATGAGACTCAGGCTTTTGACAGCTTGAGCAAAGTTTCAAACATTACCCTTGAAATACTGATTTAATCTTGTTCTATTCAGGTAAGGTGTATAATCATAGAAGTTTGAGTTATTAAGGGAACAAATGAAATAGCCAGCAGCCGTTTTACATTTCTTTCAATTTTTGTTAATAGATAATTAAAATAGTGGTGGTTTTATTTTGCTTACCATCCTATGCACTCATAGATCTGCATTTGTAAGGTGTTTAATTTAAAATGTAAGTCTGGCAGACCAGCTGACTAGAGGTGTTTAGTGTATACATGTGAATTGTATGTACCAATGGTACATAAATCTGTGCACAATAGCACAGTTTACTCCTGCTGAATTGATCTTTCCCAGCTCTGGTTTCTAGTAGTCTACACAGTTTCCAATTCATATATTGTACCTTTAAAATGTCATCCATAAACTGGAGTTGTGCAACCCTGTTGTAGACGGTCCAAACAGGCACTCTGACTTATTCCAGCCCTGACAACTTCAAAACAGTCCAGTTACTTAGTGTTAATGCAGAAGAATAATTGATGGAGCAAACACTTCATATAGAACAGCTACTTAGTGATGTAAAACATGACTCATGTTTATCGATATAAAAGAGTAATTAACTGAAGAGAAAGGAAATATTGGACTTCAATTTGAGGATCTGCTAAATAAACCTTTTAGAGGCTTTAAAAGGTCATATATGATTATCACCTTAGGATGATTAGCAGGATCGATTTCCACAATGCCACAATAAAGATGGCTAAAGGCAGTACACTAAATGTTGGCTATTATCTGTGCAAAGGTAACAGTGCCAACTTTAAATGAAGTATAAGCTTTACCGCAGCTACCAGCCTTCCCTCCATGATTGTAGTCTGCTCTAAAACTCTCTGCACGTATGTCATATTGTTCTAGCTTTAATCATCCAAATTAGTTCCAAGTTGCAATAATACCATCCATGGTAGTTGTTAATACCATCCCAAACAAACACAGGGTTATGGTCATGGTATTTGCCAATGTTTATGGCAATTTATTACCAAACACAGCTGGCTGTTTGCAAATGCTGATTCAACCATTCTATAGATGAAAAATAACAGACATTGTCCTTTAATTCATGTCGTTAGTTTATATGCAGAACATCAAATTGCTCTGTTTCAGAAATGGAAGATGAAAGTCATGTTTTCTTTCCTAGCATCACTTACAGAGGTTATTCTCTCTGGATTGCCAGTGATTTTTGCTGAAAACCCTGCAATCACAGCATCAGCAACACCCATTTAACTCTTTAACTTTAACTCTTACCTACATGTTCTCAAAACATGCACGGCTAATCAGAAAATTAAGCTTTTTGGCTGTCAGAGATGTGAGGTTTTCATCTGGCAGCAGCACAAACTGAAACGTCACAGAGTAGCTTGTCTGTGTGAAGTGTCACCCTACTCTGAGCAGTATAGTCAGTCACTCCCTCTCTATAAATCTGAAACCTTGAAAGATAAATCACTCCTTTATGCTTTCCTTTTGTCTTTTCAAAGTCTTCACCTCCCAAATCCTATCCTTTCAAATCCTCACCCCAATTCTTCAGATTACTGAAACCCAGAACCCAAAAATGCATGGTCACCTGTGAAATGCAGATGTCTAAAACCCAAATCCTCTTGTCCTTTTTGTACATGTTTGTTGACTGTTGCCTGCTTCTACATTTACAAAACTATGTTACTGTAGCGTTTGCACAGTGTGGCAGACTTTTTTTTGTGTGATTTGAATGTGGAGTTGGGGGTGCATTCACACCATGCCTGTTTGAAGTAATTCCAATGAAATCTTGCAGCAGCCTTTCTACCTGTCGCTCAGTTTGTTTAAACTGTGAGAAAAATGCCATTCAATCTTCGATGAACAACAAATAAGCTCAGTTCTTTTCCAAGCAATTTGTGTTGAAGCTCAAATTCTCCAGTAAACAAGTGGCAGTAGTAGTTTACTTTCCATTGTGACTTTTGTGGTAATGACCTTTCTCATTATCACATTTTAATTATGATGATTTTAATTAATAAAATGTCAGAAAATTGTGAAAAATGACTGAAACCCAAAGTAACACCTTCAAAAAAGACTTCAGCCATGAATCAATTGTATCTATCAATCGTTGACGATTCATTTGAATTTGACTAATTGTTTCAGCAATAGTTTGTTTATAATGTGAGTCTTAAAACAATACAGGCAAAAAGCCTAACTTTCTATATTCATTCAACTATGTGTGTGTTTGCACCCTCAGACCTTTCGAATTGTTAGCTTACTCGTGTGTACAGGCACATGCATGTAAAATCGTTTTTTGTGCACGTTTGTATAGAAATGTCTGTCTTTACACAACTGGTTGCATTTGTCAAAGAGTTTTTATGCCTATGAGATGATTTTTTTTTTCAAACAAAATCTCCACTCTGCCATTTCCACCCTCTTTTCTCTGTCCTTCCCTCCATCTCTCCTCTTATCAGCTCTCTTTTTCTGAAGCCATGCGGAACAAGGCCCGTCTGTCCATCACAGGAAGTGTGGGGGAGAATGGCCGCGTCTTGACGCCAGACTGCCCCAAAGCTGTGCATGCTGGCCACGCCTCCTTCCGACACCCTGGCCTTGCAGTGGTCTCCTCCGGACTGCCCTGAAAACCAAAAACACCTGCCGTGCCTTAACGACACACAAAAACAGACTTCGACAAGGACACACACACACACACACACACAAGCTCATATGTGCTTACACACAATCCATTTTCATGTATAACACACACACACACACACACACAAAAAAACATGCATATAATTACAGATACTCAAATGAAAATACTCAGATACAGAAACACGCATTTTTACACACACTGTTCATCATCATCTCACTTTCCTGCTGCCATTGACTTATTTTACAAGAGACAAGTGGAGTGAACAGTGGAGAAAAACAAACAAAAGACAACAATGACTATCACACTTGCCTGCAGCATTAATTTTATTACTTTCTTGGGAGGATACCATCCTGATATCAACAAACTGACAAGAAAGCCAGCACAGACTTACATGAAATGAACTATGAGCTGTGAACATGACCACAAAACTGATCATGATGATGATAGTGATAAAGATGATGACCACAGCTGACAGTGAAAAAAAAAAAAAAAACACCAAACAACTCTGTTTCTGCTCTGTCTTCATTGGCCGATGTTGGCCAATAAGCCACACTCCTTGACAACGCCTTACTAAGACTACAAGACATTTTTTTCATCATGGTCATCATCATGGTCATCATCATCTTACCTTGCCTGCAGAGACTGAGTGCCAGGTATTATCACCCTTAGAAGACCAGAAAACTGTAACCTTGAACGTTCGGACTTTGGAAACATGCTACTTTGCCGTGGACTGTTCAAATTGAATGAAAATGCTTTCTTACTACGCATATAGAATGATTTCTTGCCCCGAACCAGAGAGGTAATCAGCCAATATAGAACAGAAGTAACCTCGAAACACGTATGTGTGGCTGATCTCGGCCATAGAATTCACAGGGGTTTGTAAAAGAAACAAAAACAAATAGTAGTAATTAAAGAAGTCCTTCATCAACAGCATCGTCATGACAGTAGAAATGCTAAATAGCAAATTGATTATAACTTTTTTGCCGAGTGGCAAAGGAGAGGTTTAAACTGTATATTCAGTGATGGCAAGAAAAGAAAAAAACACATGGGCAGATCTCATATGGCTACCTAACAAAGTGCTTCTCAACCTGAACACTGGGACCTTAAAGGAGTTTACAAAATGAATGATGGAGGAAATGTGAATAAATATGGTGTTTAAAACATTTGGGGTGAAACAGTTCAATTGTGAATACAAATTCAGCTTCCACGTCCTCTTGAATTATTAATCCAAATAACTGGGCAATGGAAAAGGCAAATCAAAGTTCATCATTCTTTGCACGTTTCCCCACAGTGGGGTGACTAGAGTAGTAAACCATTTGTTTCAAGGGCCTCAATAAGGTTGAGAACCACTGGTCTATGCTGTGCGCACTTCATTTGACCTGAACTATGAAAGACATATAGGTATAATTTTCAATTTCTCTAAAATTAATGACTCTCATGGGCAGTTTGGTTGTCATTTGAGATCCTCAGTCTTTTCCAGTGGCCGGGGAAAGGTACCATATCAGAAAGCTTGCTTTTTAAAACTGTTGTAAATAACTGCGTAGCAAAACAGAACTCACTTGTCTTTTTTAATCATCTTAGATAACAATTCATTGCAATAATGAATATAAAAGAAAAATGCCACTACTTGTAATTAAGATCAAATCTTTTTTATAAATCTACATATTATATATAATACAAATAAATATATATCTATACGTCTATAGAGAGCTATAGAAAACATTGATCACAGATTGTCAGAGGCCATGGCATACATTCTGTTATATGGCTGTTTTTGATAACTTGGGAATATTAATATACCACGGTCTCTGTGTGTCCTACTCAACACTGAATGTCCATCTGGCACTCACACGGACACACGTAGAAACGCACGCACAGACATTGTTGCATACACAGGTCAGCTCAGAGTGATCACTCCAGCACCATGAGAGGTTCAGACGATTTTTTTTTTTTTGCCTGTCTATCTGTCTGTTTCACCAGTAGTTTTGCACTGTTTATCATTGTTCAGCAGTGTTTTCAGCCCAAATTCTTCTAATGGTAGGCTGCAAAGGCCCCCAAAACAGCATGTAAATGCCATTATTCAACACTGAAGCCGATACAATGAAGCCTCTGGAGAGGATGGGCCACTGTGATTACCGTACTGTAGGGAAACAATGCTTTTCTGACATTTGGAGAGTGTAGCATTTGTGTTGCTTTTCATATCGCCTCAGTGCTTTTTGTCATTTGTCTTCTCGCCAGGTGTGAGTCATCTACAGATTGAAATCCAACACAAGCTCAAACCCAGCAGGGTTGGCACTTTTTGGGAACATGATTGGATCCGTCATGCCAGGAAACAGCAATCAAATGGCAAAACAAAATTTGGAAAATCTGTTATATATCGTATGGCAGCCTGTTTTTGGCACATCCATGCCAGCCTAAAATATACACTGCTTTAAAATCTGAGGAACAACTAGGAAAAGAAAATATATTTTTATTAATTTAAATTGGTGCAGTTTTACTTTTTTTGTTGTCAAATTAGCACGGTGGTGATGCTTACATACAGATTGTGTCATAATACAGTGGTACTGTATGTGGTAATGAAATATTGTGTTTTCTGCCCTATTCAAATCTTCTATCCTCGTTGTTTTTTTTCTGCCCCACCTCCCACTCCTCAAATCTTTCTCATTCTTCTGTTTTCTCCCCCTCCCCTCCTATCCCACTGTAAGACAGAACTCTCTGTGCAAAGTGCATCTCAGCAATGACAAATTTATTTTCTGCCCAGATACACTGCAAAATAATGGGAAAGAGATGAATTGAGAACTCGAGACACCAATCTGAGTTTCTTCTGGCTCTTTGTTCTGAACATTGCGTACCTTTTACATAAACATAAACTCACACACGCACCTCATCATGCATCAGTCCTGCATCAAATGTACTCAAGTCAAACTCAACACGAAAAGCATAAATGGGAAATCAGATCTTAAAACAACAAGTCTCTCTCGTCATGGCTGAAACGAACACGGTAGGCTGTTGCCAATCACTTCGTCTCAGCCCAGGGGATCAGTGCAGCAATACTGCAGCAATCCTGCATGAGAGAAAAAGTTAAAATAGTGGGTTTCTACAGCGGGTACACTTTCTAAGAGTCAGTTAACACTGATCTGTCACCACACCAGGCAGTTAAACTAAACATGATACTGTTGTGTTTATTTATTTGCCACCTCCAGCACATAGGATTTCATGCGTAGACAGCAAAAAGCTGACTGCTGTGCTGTCAACACTCTGGCTTTAACACACTTTCTTTCTGCTTTTGTTTCTGTCTTTCCATTTGGTTTCTTTTTCTAGTAAAACATTAATGCTGAACCTGCTCTGTCTGTGTGGTTATTTATTCACTGACCCTGTTTCCTGTCCTACGTGTTGCAACCAGCCTGCCGGCCTTGTTTACAGCCAGATCAAGTGATAGTCATTACCATTTTGGATTGATGTCTTCCCTTGTTTTATTTATTATAACAATGCAGTGTGCATACTAGGATATGTGAAATGGACTAAAAACACAAAGCTTTATTGCAACACATATACAGTAGCCCAAATACTGTAAGAATCTGTGTTCAATTTCATTAAGCTGTTAATGGGAATTTCATTTGTTTTTAAGATATTTGGACATGATGGCACTAGATGAAAAAGTCAGTGTAACCAAAGTAGTTTTATCCATAAGGGGAAATGAATGTGTATGAGTGTGATAGTTGTTGAGATATTTTATTCAAAACCACAAATGTCCTTCTAATGTTGGCACTAGAGGATAAGTCAGGGGGTCACCAAAGTCAGTAACATTTGAAGCCTCGCCAGAGTTTGTGTGTGTATGTTTGTGTGTGTATGTGGCGCCTCATGCTGCACAGTCTCTGCTTTTGTAGACCTAGACCAGCAGTTATAGGGTTAAATCCCGCCTGCTGCGATTTTGTCATTAGGGCTCTTTTTCTTTTCAATCCATGGGGACCTAACACTTCTAATGCAGAGCCATCACTGACAAGGATTTCCCATTATTTTCCATCTCACTCTCTCTCTCACACACAGACACACACACACACACACATTCACATACCATGCTGGGTTATTACTGACAAGTATTTCTCCATTTACCGAAAGATGAAACAAAATAACAATTTTGACACTTCTGCCACTCTTTTAACCTTACACCTTCACGTGCAAATGCACACATGCACACACCTTCAATCTGCCTCTTTTATTATCGCCACAGAGTGACAGCAGTCTCTTCACCTTTTTATTTTCATTGGCTCTTTCTCAGCCTCTCTCAGCTCTGCATTGTCCCCCATGCCACGCAGCCCCTCTTCATTTCTCCTCTGTTCTCACTCTGTATTCCTCTGCTCAATCCCTTTATCCTCCCTCCCCCTGTCATACTTAATTTCTCAATTTTTTGCCTCCCTCTCTCAGGGGAATCCATCTCAAACCCTGATTTCTCATCCACAGCTCCTCTTCTATCATGAGCACCTCCTCTGCTCTCACTTTTTCTTTGAGGAGTCTCTCATGATCGGATAGGAAATTGAATTCCACCAACACTCTCAGCGCACACAGGCAGCTCATCCCTGTGCTGTTTTGTTGTTGCTGCTGCTGGTGGTGGCGTTGTGGTCTGTTTATTTCAAGACTGCTGAGAAGAGTGTTTACTACATACAATACACACTTACCTTTCCTGTAGACAGACTTACAGAGGTACAGACAAGACAACAAATGAACACTTAAAGCTGTGATTCCACATGGTTGAATTAATACAAATGTCATTTTCTGACTGAATCAGGAATAAATCAATTGTTCTTTCCATTTGATGCCCTCTGAAAGGTGTGACTAAAGCATTTTCAGTTTAGATTAAAGAGTGAATCAAGTTGATTAAAAACCAAAAGAGAATTTTTTTCAGATATTTTCATTCACAGTGAAAAATAGATATTTGTTGCTTTGCCACAAAGTATTCCCTCATCCTGTAATAAATATATTCCATGTAAACTAACAGTCCGAGTGACCAACCTTTAGGATCGGGTCAAATTGCAAACAAGTTAAAGACACTTTCTCTTCATCTGTAAAACCCAGAAGAAATTGTAGAAAGGCTTGAAAGAAACATGACTCCAAAAATGGCATTATATACATATAAATTTGAAGGTGCAAAAGGCAGCAGAGTGCTTTTTTAAAACCACTGACATCCTCTTAAATACAAAACAATGCTACTTTCTTTCCTAAATGTGATGAGTTTTCAGAATGAAAGACAAGATGACAACATTTAGGTTGTGTATTAATCTGAAAGTCTTAAATATCTCTGGCCCATCCACTTAAAAAGCATGTGTCAGAATATCCAGCTGACGTCTTGGTCTTGGATCCAACTTACATTTTAAAAACTATTTAATTTAATTTTGTACAATGTGCCACAATATTGTAATTCTTTGAAAAAGCATGTGTCCCCCTTGAACTCTACAAAGTTCACTAGAAATGTGTTTAACTACAGTATCTTGACGAGACCAGATATGGATACATCCACTCTAATGAAGGTAGACTAAATATTAGACATAATATATTGCAATTAATTAAACAGCACCACAAGCTACAGTATTCTAAATGAACATAACGTTTAATTAACACCTCTCATCATGAAGATGGGATTTATTGCAGGACTGTTTATACGAGTTTCAGCTAGATGTACATAAAGAAAAGGTAACTGAGTCTATGTCCAATGCTATCCAGATGACACACAGCTATATGTTTAGAGTGTCCCCTGCTAACCTCTTCAATATTATAATCACCTGTATTGAGTCTGTAGATGAATAAAGAGAGAACAAAACAAAACAAGTCCATGTTAAATGTAAAGTGATACAAAAAATGCATGATTTTATTACCAGCAGGTCTGGGTTAATAACTGCATTTCTTTCCTTTCTAAACTGCTAAAGAAATTTCTTGGTAAATTAAACATTTTTAAAAATGTTGCAGCTGGTCTGCTCACAAAGGCCTAAGATCATGTCCAAGGTTCATCCTCTGTTTTTCAAATTCTAAAACACCTGTGTGTACCGAATGACAAAGCTATTAGACCCCTTAGATCCAAGTGCCAAACAAATGTGTGTGTGTGTGTGTGTGTGTGTGTGTGTGTGTGTGTGTACGTGTCTGTAAGAGCACATGTGTTAGAGTTTGTTTTATGGATTTATGCATCTCAAACTGGCCTGCCTGATCGTCTCTGCTCAATTAAGAGTTTGTGGCTCCAGTTTTGCAGTAAAAACTTTGCCCACACTTTCATGCCTCTGTGACACAGATAAACAATTTAAATTATGCGATACAAAAAAAGGCTGTCACTAGGTTACATCATCAGCTTTACTGAAATCCTCAAGAGCTGACTCTTTAGAGATGCAGTGTTATGCTCTCAAAGTGATTTTTGATGTTTGTCTCTTCTTATTAGCCTGCACAGATCCACGGAATACAGAGTAGAGAAAATTATAATAATAATCATCTTCTAATTCTCTTTTATGTTATTCTTCAAATGCAATGCTGAGAAAATAAAGGCACGAGAGAGCGCACAAAGGCTGGTTGTCAGCAGTAGTATTTTGGGGCAACAGATTTTATTAAACTCTGATTATTACAAAATTGGTCTTAAAGTTACATTTATTTTCCTAAACAAACGTATTAACATAGGGGCACAGTGACTGAGTAAGAAATCACATTAAAAAATATGTATAAATACACACATATGCATATCCAGGATAGAAATTTTTTTTAAAGAGCTATTGGCCTGGTCATGTGACCTAATATCAAATGTTTTAAAAAGCCAAACTGGTATTAACTCAGGATAAACATTTCTTTTTTTTTAACAGAGTGATTGTTTACAACAACATAACTGAAAGGCTGTTGAATTTTTGGACGACATAACCTTCAGTACACAGTAGTAGAATACAGTTTTTAGTAGCCAGTAACACTTCACAGTATATTAGCAGAACATAACTTGAATGAATACATAAGCTGAAACATTAAAAGGATTCTCTAGCATGCACAACAAACTTCCAGTCGCTGCTTATCACAGATGTTCAGGCTCTTTTCCAAGTCCACAAATCTTACTGGTAAAAAAAAAATCATATTCATAGGTCATAATATAGGCCTTATTTCATAGAACACAGTTTCCCATGTTACACTAGGAACAGCACAGGTGTGAATAATACAAAATGCTTCAGTTTCAGTGCCCTGATATTGTGCATGCTGGCTCACTGGGACACCTGAATAGAACAGATATTGTATGTTGTTAATATTATAAGTTACCCAGCTGTGTTTTTCCTGCCATGGCAAGTCAAAATGTCTGCTGTGAAAAATAGCAATGTACAAAGTTATAAGCATTACCGTGTAAACAATATTTTAACACAAGCACTTGACAGCAAAACGTAAATAGCATATACATCTCTTTATAAGTAATAGTTGTGTGCTTTTATTTTTTTTGTGATGGAAGATAAATCAAAGAGTTAAGCACCCATGCTGCATTCTTTCATATATAACATTATTACACATTACAACATTTTTGCAGGATGTGTTGCATTGATATCCCAATATTTTATGTTTCGCACTGCACGTGTTCAGCATTAGTGTGTTTAGATGGGGCATTGCATAAATCAAATATGCTCAGGGCTAACCAGCTGCGTGTGCCAACCAAATCCTAGACTTTATTATCATGGCATCTCTTCTGTCCTGTCACTTATCTTATGAAGACATCATAAGGCACTACTTTATCATGATGGTCATAAATATGCCAGCCCTCCATCTCAGTATTCTCCTTGGCCAAATTCAAATCGGGAATGATCATTAAAGTGCCTCACACCTTCCTGAAGGATATGTGTGTGGGGAAACTTGACTTTGGAAAAGCTACTGATGCAAATCCACATATGCTGGGTTGTTTTCAGTTTTAAAAGTTCTCCCTGGAAGCTGGAGAAAAATTTAATGTAAGCTGTTCTTTTGCATGAGTCTTTTTTTCAGTGGCCATGATGATCTTTGTGCAGCTGCATTCTCTCTTTCTCCACTTGGAGGCGCTCTCTCTCAATCTGCAGTCTGCCGGCCTCAAATTTGAAGAACTGCAGTCTCTCCTTCTCCAGCTGCAGTCTCTCCTTCTCCAGTTTTAGCCTCTCTGTCTCCAGATCCACCACTGACCTCCAGCCCTTCCTGTCTTTCTCTCTCTCCCTCTGTCCATCGTAAGCAGAGGATAAGGAAGACGTGGACGACGAGGGCAGGCCTTGTTGTGGCGGCAGGTTAAAGGAGGAGTCAACGTGCTCCGATTGGCTGAGGCGCAGAAGCCTGAGCCTCTCCCTCTCCACCTGTAACCGCTCTCTCTCGAGCTGCAGCCTTTCCCTCTCTACCTCCATCTGGCGAAGCCGCTCCTTCTCCACCACCAGCCGCTCTTTCTCCACAGCCAGGCGTTCCGTTTCCACGGCCAGGCGCTGTTTTTCCAGCTCCAGCCGCTGTTTCTCCACAGCAACCACAAACCCCGCTCCCATGTTTTCATGATTGGTTAGTCCACCCAGAGTATGGGCAGGCATCCCCACCAGGACACCTGCGGGTGGCAGGTCCCTGTTGAAGGTGGAGGTCAGAGCCTTGGATGAGCTGAGCATGCCCAAGTCGCTGTGGGAGTAAACATCACCAATATGCCCCTCGCCACGGGACTCGATGTCGCCGAGAATGGAGGGAATATCATCTTCATCTAGTTCTCCTTCGCCCACATCACAATCACCATCCAGCTGGAGGGAGAAGGAGAGATCGTTAAAGGGGCGCTCCACCAACTTTACATCTGAAGCTCAGCTTACTCGTCAGGAGAGGCTGCTATTACTCAGCCTGTGAAACTAGCCAGATAATGTGGCTCTGGAGGGAACATTGCAAAGTCTGAGAAACCCTGATGAAAGATGAAGATGCAATCAAGTTGCATTATGGGAAATCCAATGTTTTTGGCACTTGACCCATACTTGTGACAAAAAGTCTGGATATCTATTCCTTTGCAGCTTCAATTTTGTTTATCTATACAAAGGATGTCGTAATGTCTTTAAGCCAATGTCACTGAATACAATTATGTATTAGTATATTATGGTTTTTGAGTCACGTTAAGGTGGTATCTCAGGTTGGTCCTTACAGAGGCCAATTTGCTTAATACTTTATAATGAGAACCCTAGCTGAAACACAAAACTATTACCTGTCTTCCTGCTGCAGATTGTCTGGCTGATAACATATATACACACTTCAGTTTAATAACACTGTTAACAAGTGGAAGATTAGATCAAAACATTAGTGGAAGATTGTTCTAAATAGACAAGTACCACAGTGGGAACAGATGATTTAATCTGAAAACAGATCTTGAACGAATGAAATCAGAAAAAAAAGTCACATTTAAATGTCAAGTTTAAATAAAATCCTAATTAATTTACACACCCTTAATTGAATTTTATCTATACCTTCTGAAACTACATGAGCCCAAATCAAAAGACCAGACTAACGAGCTATTTGAGCTACATAATGTGCTGTAATAAATTAAATATAACTCCCTCTGCTGATTATTACACTTTATATTATATTATATTATTGCACATTAGCAAATGCTTGCATGCCAATATAGGCTACTTGTCTTCTGTTAATAATAAGAACATCATTTTGTCCTTACTTACATGCACATTGAATTCAAAGACTAAATAATCAGAGTATATAATATAAAGAGGGAAGCTGTGGTGTGAGAACAGTCTTGTATCGTCACTGGACACACAAGGTCTGTTTCTTACTCTGTATCCTATGACATCGTCCTCCATCTTCACACGCGGTGGTGCCATCATGGCCTGCCCGCTGGGCTCGCCGAAAGCCGCCAGCTCCGGCCAGTCACAGTGACAATCCTTTGGGAGGCCCGAGAGGTCGAGTAGCTGGTCACACCCAGATCCCACAGAAGCTGCCTCGTGCTCAGGGGAGGACTGATCATACTCAGTCTTCACGGCCACAGATGAGGAGGAGGAGGAGGAGAGAGAGAGCTCAGCCTGAAGCTGTTTTCTCTTCATCAGTGCACGCCAGTCCAGGTAGCGACGCTTCACCTGTACGGGGAGACCAGGAGGGAAAGGAGCTGGTGTTTCAGAGATAACAGGGGGTGAGCTTTGTAGAAATCAAGACTGGATGAATAGAAAATATATATATAAAAGTATGATATGAACATAGAAATAAACACACCTCAGCAGCAGTGCGTAGCTCTCCCTCCCCGAGGGAATTGACACCACGTGCCACTTCCTCCCATGCCTGTCTCTTCAGCTCATTAATGGCTGTGTTCTGTTCACACACACGACACAACAATTAGTTTGTTTTATTCCAACAATTCTAACATGGCTTTTGTGCGGACGATGTTGTCTTGTGCAATGTGAAGAAGTTCTGTAGAAAAGTGTGAGCAATGCAGGTTCCTGTCAAAATAGGGAAAATGCCAGTTTTCCATAAAAAAAACATATCAAAGCTGCCATGTCTGTAAAACTAAACTATAGGCCAATACCACTATTTATATTTCTATGTTTAAATTTGTTTTGATTTTACTTTAAGGAATTGTGATGGTAAAAGATGCGTACTGAGCAGGATATGTTGCAGTTGAAAAATAGACTGTGCCAGCGCTCTCTGGTGGACAATGGAGATAACAGAGCTTAATTATTTTAAAATATATACATACATACATACATATATATAAACAAAAGAATATTGAGTGCTGTTTTTATTGTCAGTAATGAGTAGGTACACTAAATTAGATGTAAATGCAATAACTGGTTTGAAAACTAATTTTGTACATTTAACAAGAGGTTACAAAAGAAGTTACTACTTGGACGGGACAGGAGAGTTCGCTAATTGGTTTGTGCTGCTGTTGATCTGTCCAACAAGCTCATGCTTCAGAGAACAGAAGAGCTAAAGTTTTTTTTTTTTACAATGAATGTGTGTGTGGAATAGGAGCAGCCAGCAGGTGTAGTATATGCATCAGTGGCACTTGAGAAGATTGGCCTATGCTGCATATACATACAGAATATCCTGCTCTACACCACTGGTTGGTTCATTCTTTCCACACAAATGTATTGTCAGCATAACGTGGTGGTACTATTCCGGCACATATTATTAGTATGCATTATTAGCCGTCACCACAGATGTCACTACACCTGCTGTCTGGAGAACAACACCTCCCTCCTCTTGTGGATCTCCCTGATGAGAGTCTGTGTTTCTCTCACACTGTAGTTGCTTTTCCGCTTCCTCTTCAGATGCTTCACCTGCAGGAAATCCAGCTTGGCAGCAAGGACGGGACAGAAACCCCAAACACACTACCACACACACACACAGAGAAACAGAGACAACTGGGGGGAAATAAGCAAGGAAAAAAGGGGAAGACAGAGGGAAAACGGAGGAAGGTATGAGAAGGGATAGGGGCAATTGAAACAGGGATACAAAGTGAGAGATTAAGGGTCGGAAGAACAGGGGGACTCAATCCTCAGATGGAGAAGAGAGCGGATGTTTGTGGTAAAGGTTAGTCCATGTCTAGCAGTACAGCTTTCCCTCAAAAGCAGCAGTTTTCATCAGGGAATAATCCCTCAGTGGCTCCAGCAGTCCCTGTGCCGTTTTGTTCCCAGGTGTTCAACTAGAGTCTGGCTCTGTGTAACGGCATGTGAGACTTAAAGTTGTGGAAATATCAGGTGGAAAGGAGTGTGTGTAGTTCCACACTCCACAGCTGGTTGGCTGGAAGAGTAAATCACCCAAAGCCTTCTTTTTCTCCCCCAGTTTGAATAACGGGTTCACTTCTGATTTGACGTAGCTAAGGCCACATAGAATTGTAACGACAAGACTTGCATGGTTTTCCACATTTATTTCCTGGTCTGGACTGCTGCCAGGTGAGCTTACACAGGTAGAGAAGCATCACGGGCTGAAAGGTCTCTGCAGCCTTCCTGTAGGTAAGACAGAGAGCCATTCATGTTATTGGAATATACAGTGTGTCATGCAAGGTCAATTTGTTTTTTAACCCAAAACGACAACCACTTGAAATAGAAAGGACACTCAAAACTAAAAACAAAAAAAGGAAGAGGGATACTTCTTTAAAAAAGGAATTACAAATATCTTTAAGCACTGTAGTACAATATGTGTCGTACATACAGAAACAAATAAGTAAATTTACAATATGGAGGGGGGGGGGGACAACATTTAAGTAAATAAGCACAAAAAATGCATAAATATTGAGTGCAATGAGTTAGTCTCTGACCTTCTCTTTGGTGGAAAAGAAGGGTTTGAAATGGGTGGTAGTCAAGAAAGTATCTATAAATAGGTATTATAAATATAACATTGATTAGCAGACAACACACAATATCTAATACAGACGTAATAGAGGTTTATTATAAGTATATCTGACATGTGCGTTTCTTCTGTTAGACTACACGTTGACAAAACACCCATACAAGGACATGTGCTTCTACGTTATCCCCTCTTGTATCTCTCAAATGTTTCTAGTAGGATAGAAAACACGTTTTTCGAGGAAAAGTCTATGATATGAGATTGTATTTTTCTAATCAAATGAGCACAACATAAATTCGTTATCACAAGAAATGTCTCGTAGTCTTGCCCATCTTATCACCTAAAACATTATCTGTAAAATTATGTGTGGAGACAACTTACCTTACGTACACAGATGTACCGCAATCAAAACAACATCGTGGAGGTACAATTTAGCGCTGCTTTCAGAGATTACTCGGAAAAAGTGGGTTCTAAGGGTTCAAGGCGTAAATAGGACTTTATAGGTGCCAGTCGGATAGAATAATTTGGAGTAGAAAATTGAAGTCTGCAATAGAAGCTTTTGTTTTTCTTTTGTTAAAGCAGCACAGCGCGATTTCCCCCCCATTCTGATGCAGAAGGAAGACGTTTATTGATGGTCAACGTTTTTTAGTCTATCTTAGAGATGTTTGTAAATTAGGAAAGTTCAGACATACGCATTCATAGTCGGCGTCAGTGAATTATAAAAAAAAAGAAATTCACATCTCGGGTATCAGAAAACGTATTCACATTATTGAAACCCCAAAGCAGTTTGTTCGTACTTACAATATTCCCGAAAGTCCTGAAGGCATCGCCAGTTCCGCACTGTTTCAATCGCTCCTATTGGTCAATCCTCCACCGCGCCCACTTATGACGACATTGAATCTCACCGGGCTTTTCCGGGTATGTGCACCGCTGTCAAATCCAATATGTAAACAAAGAGCAACCGTTTTGTGCATTGGTTTTATCGGTAGTTTAACACATTTAAAGGCGGCTGTGCTGTCTCACTGTTAAAACCCCGAATGTCTGAGATGTGACATAAACTGAGTTTTGTAGTCAGTCAAACCCTACATGCTAACGCGCGATGCTAACGTTAGCTCACTAGCAACTTGTGAGCAGCCTGATGTTGTGGAGACCAGACAGAGGTGAGGGGATGGGCTCTGTGCGCTGGGCTTTTCGCTGTGGGTCGTGGACACCGAGCAGGTCTGACTGGCTGTTAGCTGCTCGCTGCATTCAGCGGGAGGAGAAAGACAGGATCGGACAGTTTGTGTTTGTCAAGGATGCCAAATCAGCCATGGTGAGCCTGACTGTCACCCTCTGATTTATGGCACTAGCACATAGCCGAGTTCCTTTCCCTCTTGTCAAATCAAGAACAGCCTTGTGTAACACACCAACTGCTTGTCTCTCTGTTACCCCAACCAGGCTGGCAGGTTGTTGCTGAGGAGATTTGTGTGTGAGAGGATGGGGATCCCCTGGTCAGAGATCAGGCTGCAGCGATCTCCCAGAGGGAAACCTTACCTGGCAGCACCACTGAAGGTTCACACCGTGGTTTCTTCGCTTGATGTGTGTTTCCATAAAACATATCAGTCTTAAATTAGCAGCTTACCTGATTGTATGGTGCTGTCTTCTCTCTTTCACCGATACTGCACTACAGTAACTACAGTACATGCCATCTAGTTTCCACCTTTTAAATCTCCCTGGTACCTCCATCAAACATTAAAGCACAGGTGTAAATAATACAGTTAATGAGGTGGAATTCCATTTAGCTGCTTGAGTTTCAGGGTCCTGATGTTGTGCACGCTGGCTCATTGTCACACTGTCACGACTTACTGGGACACTTGAATAAACAGATCAATGTTATTAGCGACACCTGTGCTATTCCTACTATGACATGTCAAAATGTCTGCTGTGATAAAGGCGTGTGTTTTTATGTCTGCTCCATTCCATCACATGAATAATATTTGTGAATTATTTTAACACTGGAATCTGCACTAGAATTTGAAATAAGGTTCTGTGGGTTTGAACAAAGTTCTGAGGCACAGCATGAGTTTGCGCACAGCCTTGCCCACCAGTGGGTCAGTGACGATTGTCAAAAGACAGTGATAAAGTATTTGAATTCACTTATTAACAGCCCCTAAACTACACTGGTAATTGTTGTCCTCAAGACCTGGCTTATTTCAGTTAGTAAAGTTATACTGGACTCGACTTAGAACTTCATACAGCTCAGCAGAAAAGACTATACATCAGCACATCTTTCCTCACTTGTTTAATAGCTTTCAGAAGACGTTGAACATGTTTCAACTTCCATGTTTTCATGTGATTGAAAATACCAACTATTTTATTACCGTCTTGCTGTCCAGGTCAGTTCAGACTCAGGCCCTGAACCCCCGGCCTGGAGTTTCAACCTGTCCCACCAAGGGGACTACGCTGTACTCGCTGCAGAGCAGGGGATGCAGGTGGGAGTGGATATAATGAAGACCACCATGCCGGGTAAACAGTAAACAGTAAAGCAGCACCGATAACATCAACCAGTCCTCACACATTCATTGAAATCTGCAGATCTTTTACCGGCAATTAAGTGATCAAAATAGCACTAATCTTAATATATTTTTCACCCGGACAGAATTCACATTAGGAAATAAGTACAGTGTAAGAAAAACATTCTTCCTCCTTAAAACCACACCAACATCCTGACATAGAGCAGCACGAAGTGGCCATTCATAGAAAGTCTGTTGGGTTCACTCCCAGGACCAACCTTTCTACAAATGACTTATAATCAGATCATTCATTCCTAGCACAAAACAAGCCTCCTCCTCTCAGTCACTTGCAGCATTATTGTCAAGGGATGAAAGGCAAAGGAAACCTAGGGCAATACTGGCAACATGAAGTTGGCTGTAAGAGTAAATGTTTAACTTGGGGGGGGGAAGCACACATGCAGAAAACAACAATGGAGAAAGAATGAAATTCACAACAACCTTTATTTCTATGTGGCCGATTCTGTTTTTAGGTCAGTTTTGTTGATGTCTCTTGTAATGTGAGACTTTCCAATATTTCAAGCCTTCATCCTGGCAACAGCTTAACAATCAAACCACACAATCTGTGTCAGCTGGCCACTTCCAGCATCTAACACTAATGATAATTAATCCATAACAGCCTAATCTGCTTGTATAATCAGCCTACATCCCAAGCAAGCATAAGGTGGAAATTGTATTTCTTGTATTCCACAACTCAGCCACAAGGGGCCACTGTTGCCTTGTATATGTAAAATGTCTAGGCAAAGTCTCTCTCTCTCTGTTTCTTGTACAAAACAGTCCACACTACTCTCAACAACTCAATATGTTTGGATAATATTGCGAGTGCTTGTTTCTACCTCTGTCTTACATCTGACGCCTGCCTCCCATCTTCCCCCCTCCTCGTTTTGCTTTCCCTTCTTCTCCATCCTTCCCTTTCCTTCTGTCTGTGTCTCCATCCTTCTTCCTCTTCCCTTTCTTTGGCCCTCACACCTCTCCTCCCTCCATCCCTCACCCCTCCCCCCCCCCCCTTTCCTTCCCTCCAGGTACCAGCTCTGTGCCGGAGTTTTTCCGCATCATGACTCGTCAGTTTACAGCGTACGAGTGGAGCGTCATCCAATCAGCCGGCTCGGAGCACCAGCAGCTTGCCGCGTTCTACCGCCACTGGGTAACCATGGCAACCATACTACCTTGTTGTCACACTGCATCGCTGCTGGGCACCACAAGTGGTGTTTTTTGTGCGTGTGTGTGAGAGAAGGAAACATAGGGAGAAAATAACATAAAAAATGTCCTTGGAGACAATCACATTTGTACATTTTGTACATACATAAACTCTGGATTTGTCTCTTCAACTCAAAATGTTCCTTTTCTCACATTCTGTTATCTTTATCTCTGCATTTCCACCTCACAGATGCACAACAGTCCTTTCTTTCTTTTCCTTTTCTCCTTTAATTCATTCATTCACATGTATTCTTTCTTGCACACACACACACACACACACACACACACACACACACACAGATGGACTGCGACAGCAACGTTGGTGCTAAGTAAAGATGTTGTGAGATTAAGAGGGTGGCACAGAGACGTCAAGCTCTGATATCATCACCACACTGTTGACTAATGGCAGAGTTCGACGGTTGCCATAGCAATTAGCCATGTAATACTGCTATTGTGGCTCATTGGCTGCTGAGCAGGGTTGGTTTTAGCTAAACACACACACATTCACACACACACACATGCACAATGTCGCTCTTTTGTATACACACTGTTCTACATGTGTGCATAGATTCCCATCTGTTGTGGTTTTAAGTTATTGTGCCACTGAGCCAAAATACACCCCCCCCCCACACACACACACACACACACACACAGACTGACCTTCTTAGCTTTGTCAGACATACAAATTTCATGTTTTTTCTTCCTTATGTGCCAGTGATCATTATTTTGCATGTAACTTGTTACATTTGTATTCATCTTGCTGGGTTTCCTCCCTTTCCACCAAGGCCCTGAAGGAGAGCTTCATCAAAGCCATCGGCACAGGTCTGGGCTTCAACCTGCAGAGGGTGGAGTTTCACCTGTCCTCTGAATCGCTCACGCAGGGCCGGGCACTGAGGCAGGCCACGATGCATCTAGATGAGGAGGAAGAAGAGGACTGGATGTTTGAAGTGAGTCTGTTTGAAGGCAGTTGTGAAGAGTAAGAATGAGGACAAAAAACTGCCAACCAAGATGTCTAAAAAGCTGGACGGTGTCTTTCTGGTGTATTTCCTGTCAAATTGAAAAGACCAACACAGACTGAAGACAGAAACACTGGGTTAAATTTCCAGATTTTAAGACGGATTTGATGTAAAAACATGCCAAAAGGGTCAAGGACAGTTTTTTTGTATGTAACGCGTTGTGCAGTTTACCTACAACTCCCATGCCACCAAAAGGTTGCGTTGCATTGGAAGCAGTCTGCATGTGATCAATGTGTGATCAATTACCAGATTACTTCTAATGTCATAGCTTGTTTAAGATTCTGTGGGTTTTATTCAGATTTTCACAGTTATATCTAATCTGTGTAGTCTCTGCTGGTTGCTTAGTTAGTTAGTGCCAAGAAACATATTTGTAGTACAGGAATATCTAGACGTATAGACAGAAATTGTATCAAATTTTCCTTCAGACCGAACATAAAGTTATTATGTCAGGTTGCAGATAGTTTATGTATAATGCGGAGAAAAGCCAAATGTATTTTACAGTTGTACCTAGAATAGTTTGATAAATACTGTCTACTGTATTGCTTAGAAAAGTAACATGTATAGTTTGATGCAGCCTTGTTTGTAAATCAATGAGCTACAAAGCAGTGCGTGGTTCTAGGGCGGCTCAGCTGTGGGGTCCTCTGCGCTCCCCAGTGGCGGCCCCCGTGACAGCATCTGCAAAGTGAATCGCAGGTGGTCTCACAGACAAATACACACAAGAGGTTGCAACAGAGGGGCTCTCAAGTGGCCCTCTTAACACCATGGCAAGAGATTAGAGGAGTGTCGGAGCAGAAGAATCATCTGTTGCCGTCACTCCTCAGCCCTTCTGTTTCATTTCCTCCTCTCTCCTCTTCTTCTCTCTTCTTCTTCTCTCCTCACTTTCGTTTCGCCTCCTCTCCACTTCTCTCTTTGATGTTTTCTCCAATATCCCCTTCTCTTTCTTCTCTCCTTTCCCCTTCTTCCTTCATTTTACCGTACCCGCTCTCTGCTTTCCCTCACCACCCTTCCCCCTGTATGTTTTCCTCTCTCTTCCCCCTCCCCTCCTCCTCTCACTCTTTCCACCGTGCCCAGTGGCAGAGGGATTAACAAGTGACTGCTAAAAGGTTACCACTGGTTTGAAGAGCCTGATGCTACATCTCCCCTCCTCTCTCCATCCCTCTCGGGGTTGTGGAGGCTTAATGCTGTTTTAGTGTCTGTGTTTTCACACCAGAGGATAACAGCTCACTTATATTGATCACAGATAGACGGTAATGTGTGTGTCCTCTTTTTAACTATACGTTGTCGGACAAAGTCAGACAGGATGTAGGATTTGTTTGCACAAAGGAAAGCATTGAATACTGAAATTAGGGGGAAAGGGTAGAAATGGTTATAATATTAGAGATATACCAAAGTAGTCTAGTTAGAAAACAAATATACCGTGGTTAAATATTGGAGCCCTGTTTGTTTATTTTGTCATTTGTTCTGTTTGTACCTGCCCCCTTTTGTGGTCTGGTTGTGTAAGTTTATCCCTATTTTGCTTAGAAAACATTGAAAGAACTGACTACAGAGAGCCACAGTTGGCACCATTAAATATGACAAATAAGTCCTTGAATTTGTCCACAACAACAATAAACTTTATTTCTAATACACAATTCATTCATATAATGCAACATACATTTCTTTGCATAAAATCAGATCATAACACTTCCAATTAAACAAAAGAATAAATACAGGTAAAAAGGATTTATCTGATTTGTCTTACATACAAATAGACACACTCAGAGCTCTGAGTGTTAACAGAGAGATGAGATGAGCAGCCGTGCTGTTGACCGGGTGCCCTCTTGCTCACTGTGTGCTGATTGGATAGATCAGAGAGCAGCTATGAGACGTATTACTTCCTACTGACCTTTGGTGATGTCACCCCTGCATCCTCTAGACACAGAAAGCGAGGGGTGTAATAACACACATTCAACACAGACTGTGACAAAGTCAGTACTTTTTTTCCTTTTTTTTTTTTTTTACAGCAAAATGAGAAAATAGATTTCAAAACATTTCCCGGTGATATTTCTCTGCCTCTATTTTGTTCCTTTTCCTTTGAGCTTCTTCTTTTTTACTCTCTGCCATTTTGTAACTAACCCCCCTACTGCACACACACACCACCACCTGTTTCTCCCACATATACACACTCAGCTTTTGGCCTTTAGTTTCCAAGCGTATTTTTGCCAGTTACAAAGGCTGTTGCCACACAAACTGTATTTGGTAAAGAAGTTACAGAGCAGACCAAAAAAAACCTTTGAATGGGTGTTTTTTAGGACAGTTAAGCCTCAACAGCACTGATTTACAGTGTGTGTCCTTTTGAAATGTGAATAACACCTAATGCATGTTTTATGTTAAAAGTAGGTTGCAACAGTGGGAAAAAACACTGCATATATTCACCTAAGCAAGGTTGGAAACCTGAAAATGAATCAGATTTTGCAACACATATTAATCATATGTGCTGTATAATGGATTTCTATCTTCAAGCTAGGCATTGTCATTGTATTTTTTTTTTTCAGTGAAAACATTTATATTTGATGTTTCCTGATTTGCAGGATGAATGTCGGACTGAACGTCTGATAAGGAGGCATGATATTTGTCTTGTAGTATTTGTTGTTTTTAAGTATTTTCTCTGAATTTGAATGAGTGTGAATGTGTTTTTTTATTTAGTGTGATATGCAGGCTTTATATTTGCATTATATTTGATGCACTGATGTGTGTTTACATGTGCGTGTATGGTTTTCTGCAGGAGAGCTTGTTGGGCGCTGACCATCACGTTGCTGTAGCACTCGGACCAGCAGACAAACCAGCCTCTGCAGTAAGGACGCAACATTTACATTTACATTGCTCAACATTTGGCAGTTGCTCGGAGTAAGGGACCATTTGTCTCAGGATGCATGATTTATAGGGTTTTCAAAAGTTATTGAAATAATGTCACTTTCTGTGTCTCTAAAACCTCATAGCAGATACACTTAAAGAGTAACATAACACCAGACTGAAAAGTAGCATCACTGCTCTCTGGTACAAAGTTAAAAATTTCTTGTGCCTGTAACCACAGCCAACGTGATGTCACAGTGTACTGGAGTACACCTGTATATCACTTCAGCGTGTCAGGTGAGAAGTCAAACAACTGGAGATCAGTAAAAATAAAGGTTTAAATGGGGTCTTATGTTACTCTTTAAAGAAACTATTGTTGAATTTTAATACTAACAATTCATCAAATGACAATGTGAAAGGAGTCACTCGTGGTGATGAACTTACAAATAATTACCATCCGAAGCTGAAGCTGCAGCTCCTTTCTTTTATGGAGCTTTATGGTGAATGACAGCTAATCTTTTAGCTGTCTGGCCTGCAACTTCACTGTTTTGGTTCACTCTCACCGCTCTCATAGTGTGGTTTTTGGGTGCAGCAGGCAGCAGTTTTCTGTGAAAAATATCTAAAAGCCCATTGCACTCTACCTGCTCAGCAGCAAACAGCAGACAGACACCATTCGAGACTAGCTGGTAAACATAGCGGGCCATTTAGCAGCTTAAGAGCCAGATATTTTCCCCAAAAGTTGGTAGAGACCAAAAACTGAATTTTGGACTTACATCTGGTACACAAGCAGACAAGAGGTCAGACTGTACTATAGTCATAAATGAAAAACCTCCTTTATGTCCAAGAGCTCTCAATTAAGGCTTGTAGAATATTCAAATTCACAAGTTTTGGTTACAATGAGTCACAATCTGTTTATTCAATCAAACATTAGTGAAGAAACTTTTGTACTTTTTGTATTTCATTTTAACTATTGTTTAGACATAGCATTTTTCTATGTAGGAACATGCAATGTCATTTTACCTGTAAAATAATTAATCAATAAATGAAAAGAAATAATCAAATTCATAACTTAATACTGACATGAATCATCGGTTGCAGCACAATTAGACACTACACTATTTGAGTAATTAAAGACTGTTCTTCTCTCTTCCTCTCAGCCTCTTCGTCCATCTCTTCCTCCTCCCACCACATTTACGCTGCTGTCATTCAGTGACCTCATCGCCTCGGCCTCGCCTCTGACAGAGGAAGACTCCGCCTACTGGGACAGCTTCAAGATGAAAGCTGAAGCTCCACAGAGACAGAGAGATACACTCGCATCCAAATAACCACCTGTCTCAAACTGACACTCACCTGCCATACACACACACACACACACACACGCACACACACGCACCTTTCAGAAGTGCCAAAAAAGAAACACACATACGCTGACGTCGAAGCTGCTTTCTGATTCAACACAAGTCCAGTCAAGTCAAGTCAAGTTTATTTATGAAGCCAAAAGTCACAGGTTTGTCTCAGAGGACTTCAGAACCCATTTGGCATCTGACACCTTTTCATCCTCGGTTCAGATAAAAAAAATAAAAAAAAATTACAGTACATCCAAACATAAAATGTTGATCAATTGATTGACATCCTGTGAATCTGATTAACTTCCTCTCACAATGTAATGCCTTTGTGTTTAAAGTAAGATAAAGCTTTCTTTTACAAATAAAAACTAAACATGTCATTTCAGAATACACATTGTCCAAGATTCTGCACCGAGCTCCTCATTATTGATCTTTGTACACCCCAACAACAATATCTTGTAATACCGAGTGTATATAATGTAGAATATGTAAGATAAGAGATGCTTAACTCGTAGATAAAAAGGTGCTGATTAATGGACTATATTTACTTGATTTTAGTCAAATCCTTATTTGGATC
Source organism: Nannoperca australis (assembly GCA_036023655.1). Classification (NCBI taxonomy): domain Eukaryota; kingdom Metazoa; phylum Chordata; class Actinopteri; order Centrarchiformes; family Percichthyidae; genus Nannoperca; species Nannoperca australis. The sequence goes on along the minus strand of JAVQJD010096546.1, from coordinate 13,223 downwards.
ATAGATGTTACATTAAGTGGCAATGTCTGTGCAGGCTGTTGATGAAAGAAACACTTTTCACTTTTATATCTGTTTTCAAGATTGACATGTCTTTTCACAAAGTCATTTTTTCTCTCAAGGGCTCTGTCTTTTATTCTTTCTTTTCTTTAGCCCAGTTTTGTCAGCAGGTGTTCAGCAGAGTTCAATGCAAAGCAACACATAACGTATCCAATAACTACTGCACGCTGTGTTGTACATTTTTTTATCTTTTCAGTCTCCTCTGTGTTTCCCATCATTTATCCGGTCTCACACGTACATGTGCATAGAGCTGTGTAATAATTCAGTGTTGTTATTTACGAATATTTGGGTGTTATTTTTGTTTATGATCACAGTGTGTTATCAGTTTATACATTTTTGCCACAAATCACATTATTTAACATGTGATTTTGCATTAGTTTGCCATGTGGGGACATAGGATGATTTCTGAAAGACTTTCTATATTAATATATTAATTTCAGCCATATCTGTTACCCTACTTTCCACTTCTTTCTCACCTAAAAATCTCTGACTCGCTCTTCTCTTGCAAGAATTTTTATCTCTGCCGTTTTGTCTCTCTCTTTTATTTTCTCTGCCTCTATCTTCGCTCTCCATCTGGTAGCGTATCTATTTCAGTCGGGGACATTTAGTGGACCGTCAAGTTCTCTCTCTCTTTTTCTTTGCAGTTTGTATCTACTCCATCCTCCCCCTCTCTGGGGGACGGCTCGTAGACGCCGTGTGAGTCTGCACGTTTAGCCCTTCTTTCTGCATCACATTGCCCTGCTAGCGACCTATAATCATGTGCTCTGTGGCCTGCACACACAGAAGGAAATGACTGACTAAGAAGTTGGAGGTCAAGTGCAGATGCATAAACACTTGGCTGCTGCAGAGCATTCGGCTTGTTACCATAATTATTTCAGATGAATGACAACATAGTGAAACCAAGATCAATGAGTTATTTCAATGGCAATCATTTGAGTTAAAACCAGCAACAAATACAAAGACAGATGACAACCTAATAGCAGGAAAAGGACATTATTGGCCATGATATTTTTGACCGACAGATATGCAGTTGTCTGAACTGCCATGACCTCACACACTTGACCCTGATGCTTGACTTCATCTGGCCTGTGTGACGTGGACATAAGATGACATACCTGCTATTTGACATCGCAACCTGTAGCTACACATGCTGCTCATCTTTATGTCAGATATCCCCCACGCCCAGGACTTCTTTTCTCCCAATTGAGAACCGTAGCCTTTTAGGAGACTATGGGTATTGATGAAATGGCAACCTGCTGTCCAGGTGGCTTCATGAAACTTCCTTTGTTTGTGTTTGTAAGTATAGACAGTATGTCAGAGAAATAGTGTAGTCAAGTGGATGTAGGTGAGCATGTGTACGCCCGTTTGTGTGCTCTAATTGAAAGAAATAGAGCTTGAAAACACACACACTTGCAGTCATTGCCTCCAGCTGGAGTGAATTAGTCTGCCTCCTCACCGTCTTAAATCTTGTGTTCAGGAGGACAGAGAAGGTAACGGGGTCAGACTGGAGTCACACAGGCCATGTTTAGTTGCCTCAGGTTTTGCATCTAATGTCAGAGAGGAGACCATAGGAATAGGTTTTATTTATTTTATAAATTATTTATTTTTCAAATGTGGGATAAAGACAAGAGTGCTTTGGGTATCGGACTAAGAATTTACCTTGAGGTAGGAGATGAGACCCGGCTCAGCCTGCTCTAGAGGATAAGAGTAGAGGAGGCGAGGAGAACATTTTGTGCCACATTTGGACTTTCACTGGCAACATTTTTTTTAAATTAGCTTCAGCTGCATAAATGTTTTTTTTAAGCCGCCTGCTTTACAAACATTATTTCAATAAGCAGTAGCCCTAGTTTTATTACGCTGACAGTGCAGCCCTAACTGTTTGAATTTATCTTTTAATGCATTTTACATAATGTTGATTAAATTGAAACTGTGAAGTTTAACAACTTGACATTTCATCTCTGTCCATCACCAGGTCAACGTTTTGATACGTCCAATACATTAGTTTATGACCAAATTGCTGCAAAACTAATGACATTCCCATCAGCCTCAACTACTTCAGTGCTAATTAGCTAATCCTAGCATGCTAACACGCTACATGGTGACCATGAATATGAATATGTTCATGTTCTTTGCAAATACAGAAGAATCTTGGAAAATATACTTTTCTGGCAGATAGACTGTCTTCTCATCTACTTCTCTGCCAGAAAGCTAATTCATTTCCCAATATGTTGAACTATAACTGAGCATGTTAGCGTGCTGATGTTAGCATTTAGCTCAAAGCACCACTATGCACAAGTAAGGTAGCCTCACAGAGCAGCTAGCATGGCTATAGATGATTGTGTGAGTGATCTTAGAAGGATGATTACATATTAGAAGAAGGCCCCTTGATTTCCAAGGTTGTTAAATATGCCGGGTCTAAAAACTATTTATTCCTCAACCACTGCAATGGAAGAAGAAGTTTTAAGCTGAATCTTAAAATGATTTACAGTGGTGTCAAAGACCAGACTTTGTTATGTCTGTCTGGCTGGCTGGAAAACATATTCAAAGGTATTTCTTTCCGTCTCTCTCTCATGGATACTTGATTCTGGTATTTCTAAGGGAGTGGGATGCTACTTTGATGTAGCTGGCAGCTTGGAGTCAAAAAAGAGGAGGTTGACGTTGCCCTGAGTGAAGTTTTCCTTTTCAGTCCAAGTTTGCTCAGTGGCACTGCGACTGATGAGGAGACTGGATTCCATGTGCCACTGGAGTTAGTTATAATCTTCAATTCACTGTTGGCTGTTTATACTTCAATCTTGACTTTGGTCTTATCGGTGGTCTATAGTGTTTCAATTTTGCCATATAGCACCTAACTAACAAAGCCCAGTGGTTTCCAGTACAAAATGCTGTGAAGGAGCCATAAAACCGTTAAGTAGCATCCATTGAGAGGAAATCAATCCTACCAGATGATTAAGATGCCATAACGAGAACCTATCTATGCTCCCAGGGTTCTATGTTCCCCAGCTCAATATCTAGCAATATATCAGCAATGGTTTTTCCTAAATTAACCTGTCCAATGTATGTTTCTTTGAATCAGTCTGTTAAAATCACCCGCTTGCAGCTTACAGTCTTCTGATGTTGTTCTCCTTCGCCTATGCCTTCAAATTTGTGGGCTTTCTTGACTTTAGACATAGATATCTCCACAGTGGCTGAATGTATTTTTACCATTCAAACTGCATTTGAAATGTCCATCTCCATTCATTCTTTTGCTATTTTAACTGTGAAGATAGCCCTTACAAATCTCTTACATAGTTTATATCAAGAGCCTGGGAACACATTATCCCAAAATAACAGGTAAGCATTTGGTAAAGGTAAATGCCAGATGGAAAAACACAAGAGACAAAGTCATAACTTAAAACACACACCTGAACACATTTCTAAAGTCATGTTAGCACCAGTCATGGCCCCTCGTCGTGCATCTCTGGTTCATTAATCAGACCAGAGCAGCTTTATTTGACTTATGAGAAACACCATGCTCTGATCCCCCTCATCTCCTTTCCAGATCAATATTTCCTAAATGTAAATAAAACTTTAAACATCATGTGACCTGAGTGCTGTTCTTCGGTTTAGATGTGTGTCATCAGTCATCGCTGTGTTTGTTTTCCCCCTGCTTTGAAACTGGCTCTGTGCAGCGCAGTGTGATTAGAAAGTTCCGCCACATTTGACACAACCAAAACACATAGAGACACACACACACACACACACACATACACATACACACACCGACAGACACAGGGCAGATATGTAATACCAACACAACCTAATCAGAAACATCAGCGCCTGTTTACACTTGTTGGCTTGTTCTGATTAAAGACGCATCAATTGTGACTGCCTGCTGCACGCGGTAATAATCAGGGATTTGTGTGAGCTCTTGTGAGTATGTGTGTTTAAAGTGGGGTTGAGTGTTACAGGGAATCAAAGAGAATAGTGTAAAGGTGCTACATACTAAGTTTAACCATTCCTCTCCTCTCTCCACATTGTTGATAAATCTAAAAGGTATTTAAAGACATTTGTTACAGACATTTTGTATGTGACCTTTTCACTAGGCAGGTGTTTACTGAAGTTTCAGGTAGATTAGGCTGCAACAGAATTTGATATGTGATATTTAAGGCTTTTAGAAATGCCACTATCATTTGTTGTAATGTAATATAACATCTTTGCTTATCTGCAGTCAAAATGTGTTGTTGTTTTCCTGATCTATACATTTTGGCTTAGTGTCACCTTTGTTGTCATTTGATATTTGAACACTGAACAAGCTGCTGTGAGCCAGCTTGGGCATCACATCATGTGTGCACAAACAAAACTAATGGCAATGACATGCCAACCGGAAGTGCAACACAGATTCCTTATTGATAATTGCCAGAGAAACCAAAATCAAGAATTAGGATGTCCACAATGGTTTGCCCTGCGTAGCTCTAAAATAAGGCCATTGTCAAATATTACTACTAGTGTTTATCCTATTACTTGCTATAGTCTTATGTCTCATTGTGTCTTCCGGGTATTTATTTATTTTTGACTAAAATATACCGTAACAAATTGTACAACATGTCAATTATATAAATCAGCTAGATGGAATAATTAAATGAAATGTGCGTGTGTGTGTGTGTGTGTGTGTGTGTACTAAGTGAATAGCATTTATGTTTATTTTGATCTAATCCTCCTGTCATCACCTGCCCGGCTGACGTCAGTCAGTTTTGTATGTCTATTGTAGGTGCATCATGGAATTACATTGATTCTCGTTAACCCAGTGCATTAGTGCACATACCATGTAATTATTGTACATGCAGCTGAACGGTGAGGATGACTAGAACCCTAAAACCCAACAGATGCATACATTAGATTATAGTAGATTATAGAGAAAATTTAATTTATCTTGCAGCCTACTAGTTTTCTATTTCTGGTGTAGGAAAATATTGGCTGGGAGAAAAAGGCAAACAAGCGATGCATTCGCTGAATCTTCATGAATTTCTAAAGAGCACCGGCTAGTTTTATGGTTGTTTTTGAAAGATTTAGGATTTCAGTTGGCAGTGAGTTTCCCCCCCCATTTAGTTCCACACAGCAGACATCAGCAGGCAATCTGCTGACTGTTTGAATTGTGCATTGTGCCAAACTAAACCTAATAATCCTAATGCTCACCTTAATCCTAAACCCACTGCCTAACCAAAAATCTGATTCTTCAAGCAGTGAGAACTAACAAAAAATTCAATGTGGAGGATTTCACTTAACTTTTGTTTTCCTGGACACACACACACACACACACACACACACACTCCAGTTTCCAGGTTATAAAATTTTCTTACTCATCTATTACATGTGCAAAACAAGTGGCCTTAAGACACACATACAATCATTTGCACAACTTAATCACAACCACCGTCGCTGCCCTATTTTCCATATGTAACTGGGGCACCATCCAGCCAGCTGTATTAAGGCAAACCAGTGTGTGTGTGTGTGTGTGTGTGTGTGTGTGTGTGTGTGTGTGTTTCCAGCCATCTGCACAAATGCAATCTAGTGCTGCAGGCAGAACTCTAGGATCAGTCACAAGAGCATGATGGAGAGGAGGGGATGGCAGAGGAGGGGGCGGGAGAGGGGTCAAAAGGAGAGTTACTCCAGTTTGCTTGCAGAGACACAGGGAAGGAAGGAGAAAAGAACAAAAGAGGGAAGCAGTAGGAGGATAAACGGAGGCATTATGAGAGGTCATCATAAAAGGAGGAAGTTAAGAGTTGAAAACAGATGGTCGGGACCTTGAGAAAAAAAGAGATTAAGGATTAAATGCAGGCCAGAAAGAATGAAACAAGCAGCTCTGTGGTGTCACAACAACACAGCAATTTATGGAGAATTTAAGAGAGAACATGTGAAATGGATGAAATGAAAGGATAATTCCAGCTGAAAGCACAAAGAGAGCAAAGGACTGGAAAGAAAAAGTACACCGAGAAGGACAGAGGACACCTCCACCTGTTGCCCATGACAGCAACAATCACGGTTGAGTTATTCAAACTGATTGATAGCTGGACTTTCAAACGATTCATTAACACACACACAGGCACGTACATACGATTGGGAGTGCTCAGGAAACGGTCATGGGTGCACAAAATCAATTCACCTTTAGGCACTGACACACATCCACACACACAGCATGAACGTCAGAGCAACGTCAGAACTGCCACAGTGGATTAGACCTCAGTCTTGGTCCATTGCCCTGCACCTGTGACCCAGTAGAATAGATACCTACTGTAACTGTATGTTACACAAACATTAAACGACACTAAACAAAACACATGACAGGAAAGAAAGTAAGAAGCCAGTGTGACTGAGAGATTGTTCAGCTTGAAGCTCATATTTAAGGCCTCATGTTAAAGAGTTTGAGATATTTAGAACAAAGTATTCCACTTAAAATTGAATCAAATCACTTTTGACCACAAGGGAACAGAAAATTAAACTCATAGCAAATAAGCCTTTGTATGATGCATATTAAAGTTTTCTAAAGTCTTTTACACGTTTTAGCAAAAAACACAGAGCAACTTGAGCATCCCACCTGAGTCCCTTCTTCCACCAGCCCCCACATGTTCATCACTCAAGTATTCATTTACGTTTGATCGTATTTAATTATTTTGCAGAGTCAGGTGGTATTTATCGGTGGGCTCTGCACTACTTGCAGCCCTCTCTCATTGCAGGGAGTTTGACTTGATTTAACTTGAAAAATATTGTGTCTTTTGTCAACGCTGGTTTTGTCTGGCTGTGATCAATATGCTTGTGTGCCGCATTTAATGTATTTTGAGGCTATAAACCAGAGACTGTTTGTAATTTGTCTTTAAATTGCCAAGAAAGCGCATGTGGTGTTGTGGTGTTTGATGACTGTTGGAGATTTAAATCATCAAAGTACTCCAGGGTTTTTTTCAGTTTACAGAGTCCGAAGTGACCGAGTCTCACAGCTGTGTACCGTGAAGTCTGCACACGCGATAACAAAGCAATCCGTCCACAGCCACATCCATGCGCCGTTAGCAGTAATACATGCTGATGCATAAAGAATACAGGTGGAATAGCCACACTCACACCTGCATGCACCTACACACACACACATAGAATGATTTGCTTTGACAGTTTGAGTGTCCTGCGGGAGCAAACCGTCATGCATTGCCCCCAAAATAAACCCCTCTCAAGGGCATGGACATCTCTCTCACTCACACACACACATACACACACAAGCATTTAAATACATACTCTCACAACTTGCTGTTTTTTGATTGGTTCAAATGTTCTCAAGCATCATACAGTAAATCCACATTAGAAAACAACGCTCACCAGCTGCTTAATCTAAATCTTACTAGGGTGCGTGATGGATTATCCTGGTCCAAACAGCACTGTATTATGAAATGTTTTAATGGCTTTTTATATAAACAATAGGAGCTTGTGACCTCCAGGAGGTCAGCCAAACCTTCAGCAAAACAGCAGCGGCAGCTTCTGACAGTGACAAATGCAGCACATCATTGGGGTTAGAGTCTTTATGTTAATGGAAGGCAAATATACTGCACGTTGTATCTCTTTAAAGCTGCCACCATGCTGCCCTTCAGCGAGGCCTTTTCCAGTAGTAGATCCCACTGTGGTGGGAAGCCCTCAGAGATCAAACTATATTATTGTGCAAAAGCGAAGTTTACATCCAGCTGCCTCCACTTGGCGAAACATATTTCACAAATGAAAACACAGACCACATACCAGTGTCCAAATATTTGACTTTTAATAGAAAAATAACCACAATAACCACTTTAAAACCAACCTGACTCTCCACATTATATGCACATCCTGTGTGAGTATATTGTGTGACAAGGTGTCTGTTTCATTAGACATTTAGCCTTAATTAGATGCAAAAAAAACGTCCTTAATAATGGATAAGGCAATTTATCACTCCAAGCCAATCAGTGCTTGCCTTTTTTTCCATTAAGGTGTCAGGTCGAAGGCCTTGAAAACATGAATAACACGTAGTTGCTTTAAAAGGCCAAAATGTCTTTAGTTAACAAACACACACACACACATACTCTCCCTTTTTCTGACCACTAAAGTTTGAAAAATGACCAAAACACCAATAAATTCCCATCGGTTTCTTTATGTGGACAAATTGCACGTACACACACATTGCACTCACTCATTCTCACACATAATCACAGTGAGGATTGTTGTTGCAGCTGAGGAAGAGGAGAGAGCAAGTTCACAAAGATCGAATGTCAGACGGGCCAGGGGAATGTTTACTGTCAAACTGTGTTTAAACTCTGTGCATGCTGGTGGGCGGACAAACATGAGTATCCATTACACTACGATATGTGTTTATGTTTGTGTTTGTTTCGATTTTGAGAAAGAAGCAGAATAAAATATGAAAAAGAAACATTCCAATCTGCTGTTTTCACTTTAATCTGTGTGTGATTTGTGGATGTCGTGTTATTTTTATTCATTCTGCAATCAAACTCTCCATGATAGAGAAAGATTAATATCCAGGACTGTTACATCACAGTGTTGTCTGAGTAATAAATAAATTAGGCTTGTTGGAAGAGGGTTTGAATTCTAAAGAGATGTGTCATTTTTGCACTTTGGGGAAACATTTTTTACACTGGACATGGCTGCTAAAGCTTGCAAGATGCAGAAAACGCAGCCGAATTTCACACCAGAACTGCATCAGTGTTCACAGCGTTTACAGTGCAGGGTTGGGAAAAGGGTGCACGTGACTGGATATATTATTTCATTCTGGACATATCAGTTGTTTTCATAATTTAATATTCAACTGATTATTCTGATAATAAATAAGACAGAAAAGTTGGCAGGAAAGTTCAGAATGTAAGCTTCACATAGTCGTCACATAACCTGTGGGTAATTTTCCAGGCGTTACTGTACGTCCATTCTTATTCACCGTCTGTTGATCTTCACACTGGCAGCAGTAATGACGCTGGGGATCGTTTATGTTTATGTACTAATACACCTGAGTTGAAAGAAACCAAATTATATTATTTCTGCAAGAAAAGTGGTGGTTTTGCATGTTTTAGGCCTTTAACCTCATATTGTGTGCTTTACAGTGACAAACTGTAAAGATAATAAATGGAAAAAGGCAGTGGGATGAGGTTTGCATAGTTTGTGAATACCAAAAGTACAAGTAAATTTTAGAAATCATTCAATGAAATCCCCCTCACCTTTTAACAAATCTGAGCAATGCATTTATAATATTTATTTCTTGATTAATCCCCACTATCATCTCTGTAGAATTTATAGATACCTCTGTGATTTGTCTTAAACTGGTGAGTAATACTCTCCAAGCTCATTTTTCTCAGCTGTCTGAGAATGTTTGTTTCACAGATAACGACCAGTGCAACTCTCTGGCAGCGTATTGGCAGTGCTCAGTCGAAGTTCTTTAAATTTGTGCATGTGTGTTCCTCCCATTCACTCTCTTAACGTTTCTTCATGATCTCAATCTTTTCTCCTTCGCTCCTGCCTTTGTTCATTCCAGCTCATCTCTTCAACTTAACCTAAATCGATTTACACTCACTCACTTACTGTAAAGCCCCCCCACAAACGAGCATCTGCCAAATTCCCAAATCCCATTTTCTGTTCCTCACAATAACCTCTGTCTTCCTCTTCTCCTCTCTCTAAGGAGGTTAGACATTCCTGTGAGCTATCAAATGGAGACAAAGATGTCAAAAAATAACCTAAATAAACAGACAATACAGAGAGAGAGAGAGAGAGAGAGAGAGAGAGAGGGAAACGTAAATGGAGAAATGAGAACACACACAGACTTCCTGAGTCATAATAATCAAAGCCAAGTTAAAGTAACTCCCAGTGTGGTGTACATAACCTGGCTGCCTGTGCTGGGTAAGCATTGGGTCATGGTGACCGTGTCGCCCATAGCTCTGACTTTACAGGAGCTGGTTATTTATTGGGAGGCATATAAAACACACACTCTTACACACACACACAACAGTGAAATATACTGTAATATCACTCTCTTTTTCCAAATTATAACCCAAATCAGCTCAGTGAGGAGGTGAGGACGACTAAACTCCAACAACATGCTAGAACGCAGACACGCAAGCAGGTGGTGCGGCCCTGTTCTATTTAGCTGGATGTTTGCAGTAGTGATGGATTTCTCTCATTATTTATACAGAATAATTTGATTACAGAGAAATCTGATTGGTCTAAATTAGTATCTAATGAGAGCATGGTAATGAAGTTACAGGATGTTCCAGGAAGTGGGAGGGTACTGAGAGCGTATCCTTAAATCGCACCCATCACGACACACACACACACACACACACACACACACACACACACACAAACACACACACAGTTACCTACAGTTTGTTTCATCAGCTGTGTATCTGTGTCCTGCTAGTTCCTTTGAACAGCCATGGACTGACTTCAAAGCCTGACACACACACAGACAAAAAGACACACACACGCACACACACACACACACACACACACACAATTAGATACAGTTAGTCTAAATGAGCATTGTTTATTATCTCCGGTCTCTGCTGTGTCAAAACAGCATTTTGCGAAACATCAGGCATTCAAACTGATATTAAAGGAATAGTTCAACATTTTGGGAAGATTGATACCACTCTCATGTCTGTACAGTAAATTTGGAGCTACAGCTAGTTAGCTTAGCTTAGCATAAAGACTGTTAACAGGGGGAAACAGCCAGCCTGGCTGGGTCCAACGTTAACTGCTGTGGGTAAAAACGACTGATTTCATCAGTGTTGAGTCAATCACAGAGAAGTGAAGTAAGTCATGAACTCCCATGACTCCCAAGCACAGTCGACTCGTGTTGTGTTACTTAGCTCCAAGGAGAACGGATATAATTAAATCTCTGACAAAATATGTCTGATTTCAGTCTCTTAGGCCAGATTGTAACAGAAAAACCAGGCTTTCTAGGTCAGTGAACATTATGTTTGACGCCACATCGGTGCTAATGGTGTGTTTTCTAGTAATCCTGCAGGTAAAAACGCTGTCCCAAAGATATTATACACTGATCTCTGAGATTAAGGAGGACGTTACATATGGGAGACCCGAGAGACTTCTAGGGAAAATACGCATTCATGTTCCAGTCGACAAAATATGCATCGCTTTTTTCATCCGATGAAGATTAATGGAAACCAAATGTCGACACAGCACAGTAAGAAGGCACATGCGCAGGGAGATGGAGGTGGTTACAAGCTCTTACGCACAGACACTTGTACTGTAAATACACACAAACACAAACACAAACACATGCTGATTCATGCAAAGGGCATCCTACTCACACAGCCTTGTGAGGTTGCTTCTATGATCTTTTAATTTGCATGGATCAACACTAATCCCCAAATCCTGCTCATCTCTTTTCCACTCTGGTGACCCTGGTGGAAAATATCAGAGCGAGGCAGGACACGTGGATTACTGCTTGTTTGGGATAAAGTCATATGAGGTTTTAGTGTGTCTGCCATCCCTTTCACTGTTTATAAAGATTCTTATTCTTACCTTTATATAGTTGTTGGGTTGTTAAAATCATCTTATTCCAGTGTAGTGTCATATGCAGTGTTAGTCAGCTTGTTCCAACTCATCACTGAAGCTGAATAATGTTTACACTGATTTAAAAATCCAAACACAAGATTTAAATGATGTATGGCTGCGTCATTCCACCAAATGGAAATATTCTGGATGTCTTGTACACCATTTTATACGCATTTCCCCAAAGTTCACCTCGACACATTTGGTATGTTTGGAAACGTTCTCTCCCAGAATCAAAAATAAAATGATGTGGGTTTGAATAATGTTGCACTTCAAACCCTGCCTCAAGCTAAATTATAGTTCATCATTTTGGGTCAAACATTAAATGTGTCTGTTGCAGAGTGGCAGCGCTTCACTACGGGTTTTGGGGAAGTAAATAAGGAGGGACTAATCAGTAAATGAGACATGGGCTGAATTCAGAAAATTAAAAAGTTTTACTGGCGTAAGGGGTGATAAAACATATTGGAAGACAACAACAACAGAGAATTTTACGGGCAAGCTGATTAAAGAGGGACTTGGCATGGAAGAAAGAGAACAAGAGAGCGACGAGAAAGACTTGAGGGAGCCAGAGAGAGAAATGCAGTAAGTGATGGACGAGAGAAAGATGGAGCGAGCGAACCAATGAAAGAAGAAAAGCAAGTGAGAGGGCAGCAGTGATTCATTGTTTGGACCAAACTTCTCAGCCGAACTACAGAGACGCATACAGATGCACACACTTGCAATTGCACATACACAGGAAGGCTGGTAGGGTGGTGTAGTGGGCGTGAGTGGACACGCCTTGTATCTGACAGTTTATTACCCAACAAGAACCACAAGGAAGTTGAAGGTCACGCCTACCTTCATATATCTTCATCTACATGTTTACAGCCTACAGATGCATATTAATCTGATGAAGGTCAACGAAGGCCGAGACATCATACCTTCTGTTTTCACCTTTTTCTCCTTAGTCTTTAAAGAGCATTACACTTACACAAATGTATTTGTTCAGCTCTTCACTTTTGTGCTATACCTTTCTGTGATGTTTTTCATTTATTTTACACCACCAAGGTCACAAGATCACGTCCAAGATTTTATTTCAAAGGCAAACTCATTTAGTTTTCATTTAGGTCATTGACCTTGCAGATAGTGTGCTTATAGCACAATAAGTAAAAGAACTAAAAGTGCTATAGATTAAGTCATAACAGCTACTGAGCTTACATACCTACAGATCTCCATGACAACTGTGCAAACCCCATCCACTGATGAAGCCTATGTAATGCAGTTGAAATTCATGGAAAAGGCTAGTGAGTGGACCTGGTTTAGTATGTTTTGTCAAAAGACATAATGTTGTCGAACTGACCTTGGACTTACAGAACAACATCCAAAAACATGTTTCCCCCCAAACTATAAAGCTAAATTAACAATTTTGTTACAGCTATGGTAATTCTCTGATAACAGATACGATTAAAATTCTGAGTTGAATACTGGACATCACAGCAGTTAAAGGGAAACACAGACAAGCCACAAACTTACATTAGAGCGCAGAAAAATGGGGGGGGGGGGGGGGGGGGGGCCACCCAACGGGGGGACGGATGGTGGGCGGGGGGGGGGGATAGACGAAGTGG
>JAVQJD010096534.1:0-14502 GCA_036023655.1 Nannoperca australis | reverse complement strand
GGGGGGGGGGGGGTCATCTCTCTTCAATGCAGAATGGCTGGATTTACAGCTGCATGCTGACTGCATTGCAAGCGCAGCAGAAAACACCTGATAGCATCTCCTTGGGGGAGGACCCAACCGACCCCCTTTGTTGTCTAACTAACAGTCATCCCAGCACCATAAATCATGTTAATTACTTGACTGATGGAATAAATCTTTTAAAAAGTCAGTCTGTGGCAGTGAGGCTTGGAACAGAAGGTTCCCGCACCTCGGTTCTGCTTGCTCTGCTTTAACTGTCATCCCATAGTCACTGTTTAATCAGTCCATTTGTTGTTGTCTGAGCGGGGCTTTTGAAGAGGTGGACAGGGTAAGGGAGGGCTTGGTGTTGGTGACACAGACATCTTCCAGTAATCCATCTTCCTACGGGTGGTCTCTAAAGGTTTTCATAAAACAAAGCTAATGTTAACTCGGGGTCAGCAGGTTGGATGTGGTGAAATGCAAATAGCGCAATGGTCTGTATTCAAGTCAAAAGCCAGAGTCAGAGGAAGTATTAAAAATGATGTTTTTGACAACACTATTTCTGTCTGCTGTTGAGAGAACAGTTTAAAAGCTAGATCAATCGTCAAGCATTCAGACTACAGAAAACTATTATTGTATGAAAACGAGGATAAAGTTATTTTTGAAAGCCATCTCTTGTGAAAGCATCCATAAAATGACATTTATTTCCTTTTGCTACATGCTGCCAGATTACATGGAACTACCACAGTCCGACTCAGAGCCACGGAGCAGCATGCCAAAGACATGAAAGGTCATTCACACACAATAACAATCTCTCTAAGAGTGCACTCACAGGCTTGTGGGTAATTACAGTTCTTTCGCTGGAGTGTTTTGTGTTTCGCTTTGCTTGTTCTGTCTCAAAAGCTAACAACCTCTCATTATTCACGGTTTGAGTTGGGCTTTTTTTTTTTTCTTCAGCAGGGCAAATTACACACAAGAGTGACAGCTCTCAGAGAACGACAGGACCAACAGCCTCGCCGGGTTCTGGTAAGTGCAGTCTTAAATCAAGGGGGCAGGGTCGCTGACTACAGCCCTGCAGTCTGTTGACTTTGTGGCAAGGGCAGCAAAGGGCTGGAGACATGGATATACTGTACTCTTACAGTGCCCACTACAATAAACTGCCTTCCTTAGCAGCCATAAAGTCTCCATGCTATACTATTCCAAGACACTTGTCCAGCACTTCATATCTTTAAAACTGTGCAATCTTTTCACTGCAGGAGCGTCTGGACCAAACATAAAGAGTGCTGTTCTAATTCTAAGATAAATACTTTATTAAAGTGGGTAGATCTGTGTGTGTGCGAAGACTTCAAGCCCTTCAGGCCTTCACTGGCACCACACAGGGAGGCTAGCACTGACAACCAGAACGCACACATACTTGTGCATGCACACACACACACACACACACACACACACACACACACACACACACACACACACACGCACAGAACTACCTGCACGGCTAGTTTGGGGAATGCTTCTCCTTCAGAAGGATTTATGATGGCAAACAGAGGGTAATGAAACCCAGAGAGATATTTACTGTCAGTGTCAGAGCTTATTATCCCGCGGAGGAAAATGGGGTCAACAAGAAATACTTGCTGAAAACTGGGTGTTGTCTCTTGTCTGAACAGAGGGAAAAAACAGCCGTTCCTCTGTGTCACCAGAGTTCTAAGATCTCCAACAGTGAGGTCAGTGTTGAAGCGTCAAACATCACTAAGGCAGAAATAAATGAGCAATTCATGGAGAACGTCTGATGTTCTGATTATTTTACCGCAGCATTTTGCCCATGGTGCACTGTTTAATTACTTCGCTATGGTCCATAACTCTCACTGTGCAGCTGATGTGGCATCTCCCTCTATTTAAAGTGTACACAAGACCACCATGTGAACATCAAGATGATTTATACTCGCCATACAGAAGTAGGGACTTTGTCTGACGCACACGCCACTGTCTGCTATCACACTCAATGACAGTCATTAGAATACAGTCATTTCATGGCTTAGGCGGTGCTTTAATTTGACCAAAGACATAACACTATTCTGCCTGTGTTATACAGGCTTGCTGTCCCCCACATAACAAAACATTTTAAACAGCAATCAACTAGGCTTGCTTGGTTTCGAACAGCCATTGATCACCAGTTCCTCAAGTATAGTCACTTGTCTTTATGCAAGCACAAGTCGTAGATAAAACCTACAGTCAAATGTTGCTCTCTCCAATGACATAATATGATATATTACCAAACTGTACTATTTTATTTCATTAGACATTTACTGTACATTTATGTTTACCCATTAGACTTTCAAACGGACATTTCATCCTCACAAAGTCACTATGATCCTGCTCCCCTTTAGTCTCTCTCACCCTTTTCATGTACAAGGATTATTGTGATAATGCAAGCCAATACCACAGTATTGATCATGGCATTTAGCTTGACTGCTTAAGAAAGGCTTGTCAATACAATCAAGCAAAAATGAATGAGCTGTCCAAACAAGCTTCTCTGCAGATAATTAATACTTACCAGAAGATCATAAAAGCACCGGACTGGATTGGATGTGTTCACGGTGCAACGGCAAAGACTCCCGTGATGCTCAGTTTGAAGAGGAACACAGTGGTATGATATTAAAACCAGGCGAGTGTTGATGCATTCCCATTCAGGCACGACTCCACTGAACCAGAGCCCATGAGCACATTCAATTATTCTTCTCCTAAGCCATTACAGGGAGAATGGCTAATATTATCCCCGCCTAATGGCAGATAATACACAATATTCGGGAGTTCAGTGTACTAAGCATTTGCACAAGCCTTAGTAAAGTCCCATACTTAATCATCCATCTGGTACTCTGGGGAGTAGGTTGGAAAAACCAGAGGCAACATTTCTGTTGGCACCGAGGCCAAGCTACAGCAGAACAGCACATGTTCATCAGAGAAGCATGAGAGCAAGCAGCTATAGAGCTGGAGAGTCTGTTACAGCAGAAGTTGTACAATTATAAATTGAGAAAATGCATTTTTGTTTTGATGACTTGTGTATTCTGCATTAGCAACGTCCTCTAACTTGAAAAGGACAATAAAAGCTGAGCGAGGAGATTTAAGGAAGTTGTGATGCGACAGACATTACACAACGTTAACATAAACAACAAAGTCTACAACTGACCTAAGTTAGGCGAAGCACTTCATGAATATCAAACAGCTCCTTTAGAACTTGTATCCTTAATTTTGCACCATCATTTCCTCTGGGGAACAAACTTAAATAGATCACATTGGTCGAGATCCATTATCCATCACGGCATCCCCATTCATCTCAAATGCATAATTTCTATGGGTGATGTGTTGCAGATCCCAGTGCATCAACATTATTTATGGTTTGACATTATAAAAGTAAGTGCATAATTTATGGGCCTAAATTAATGCACTACCTTCCGTGTGCTGTCTGTTTTTCAGAGATCCAAAGCCAGATTGCCGCATGCCAAAACTATGGAGCAATCCCATTTAGAGCAGAGAGCCCACAGCAGCCTTGATTTATGACAGTAAATTAAAAAGAATGAAAAATTTATGACAGCAATTTGTGGGCAGTCATAAAACTATTATAGAACTTTGAAGTGGTGTTTTGTCCTTTTGCATGTAAGTGATGCAAGATGATCCAATGTTACAGAAATATCGCAACTCTCATTTGAAAAAGATCTCCCCTGACTAGTTGCACTAACTACGTGTATCAAAGTTGGGAAGTTAACTGACAGACAATTTTAATGAATTCTAAAGAGCAACAGTGTTTAAGAAACCAACACATCACTACAGCCAGTACATGCACGCTAAGTGTGGATTCAACTTCTCTTTTGCATGAAATTGAAGCCCCAGCTGCTATTTGAGTGGATGCCAAGCCATGATTGAATGAAAGCCCATCCTTGACTGACAAATGACATATTAAGCTTTCAGTCAGTGGGGGGGGGGCACAGGCATGTCAGTTACCTGCTACAGCAGAAACTCCACTTGTCAATCTGCCATTGGCAGGGCTAAACAAGATCTGAAATGTTAAAAGCCCTGCACACCGTAGTTTTTCACTTCCTTGTGCGTCCCAGGCACTTAGACATATCAGCCATGTGACGGCTATGAATCAGTGTCTGCCATGAATGTCAGAGTATCGCATTCATAAGTGAAATACCATTTGTCAGGCCTGTGGGCATGCTCCTCTGGTTTCATGCAGGATATGAGAGAACATCAAAATGACAGACAATTGACTGCTGAATATTAATAGAAAAGTGACCTTCATGAGGAAGAATATATCATCAGGTATATCGTCATGACACATTTCCTATAGGCAAATTAGACATATCCATTTAAATGGAAGTGTGAAAGTTAGTGTTTGTATGTATAATTATGTTTTTGTCTAGTCCATGTGTGGGTCAATAATAAACATCTGAGCGTGCATGTGACAGAGGTCTGTGGGCAGTGTTGGGCAGCTCTGAGTGGCCCTCTCCTTGACTCTGAAGGTGTTGATTATGGATGATTAATGGCGTAAAGGAACAGGGAAAGAAAGGTCATCTCCAGGGTTTTAGAGGGGGCAGCTACATCGGGAGTAATTAAGACACTTGTGTAAGCATGATTAATACCCACACACTGATGCTGTGCATGGTAAACAAGGCAACCAGATGGTTGAGCTATGGACTTCACATTCTATTTCTGCGAGTACAGCAAGGTATAGCAGAGACACTATGGCATGACTTTGCAGTTTCATGCTAGACTTGACTTAACTGAGGTAAATGGTTAACAACTTACCTATTTTGAAGAAATGGTTCCAATCAGCATTGTGTAGCATCCAGCAAAACAGACAGACATGAAAACGAGAAAGTAATATTTAGTATTTATATCCATTACAGAATATTTCATACAATCTTAACTTATACAAGCAGGTTTGTGTATTTTTTTACTAGCATTTAACTTGTCTGACATGTTCCTACACACTTGATTGATGGAGCTGATAGGCCTACATTACATGGCTGCAGCAGTTCAGAGTAGAATTTGGAAATGAAGATGAGCCTACCTAAGATGACCCATTGCCGCAGAAAATCAATCAACATCACTATGTTCCCACCACACTCTTCTCCCAGACAGAACACATCAGCACATCCTGTAACCGGCTTTACTCATATTACACAAGCCTTCATGTATCATATAGCGCAAAGCCATGGGCAACTCATCAGGTTGCACACCATGCTACAGAAAAGTCGTAATTATTATCCAGATATCTTGATGGATGAAAGCACCAACCACAGACGTAGTGACAGCTCGACCCAATATGATCACAGTATTTTTATCTTTAATTACAGCTGAGGTTTTTTTATACAGTTACAAATTACACTGTTGCTTCAAACTCACGCAAGTATTTAGAAAACCTGAAGGTCCAACTGAGGCCTCTCTCACCCTGTGGTCTTATCTGTCATGTGACAGGCCTCTACAGAAGGATTAACTTCACGGTGCACATGAGGTGTCACTTCACACCAGTAAGCAAAGCTAATATATTATATATCTTAGGTTTAGTTTACTAAGAGAAAACGGAAAAAAATGACAATTACACTGATCACAATGTTGTAACAGCAAAAGTACACTGCCTTGGTAATAGTTACACTATCTATGTGCACAACACAATTAGGTTTATGATGACTGATGAATGTGATGGTCACCAAGGACTCATACTAATAGCGCTATTAAAATAATAGCTGACAAAGGTCTTCAGCTTTAGCTCTTGTCTAATAATCACTGACAGTAGAATAGTACAGCTATAATCACTCTGACTAAACTCATTATGAAGGCACGGGGGCTCGGGGGCTGTAGTTGTTGAGAAGTTAGAGCAGAAGCGTGGGGAAGAGGGGACACCGAAGAGAAGGAGAGCCAAGTAGAGGGAAGTGTTGATACATGCCTAGTGAGACAGCGTGCAGCTGGAAGAGACGCTACCATTCTCCACAGTGTTCGTACATCGCTTCCGTCCTTCACTTCCTGTTTCTCATCTGTATTCTGCTCACACATACTAAATGCTTTTTTTTAAGTTCATGCATTCTTGTAGAGTTAGGTCAACATCCATATAATGTCCTCTTAAATGGGCACAGCAATAACTGATTTATGCTCTATGGGATAACACACAGCTGTCTCTACCCGATACTTGTCGAGACAGAAGGCCCCGTGTCAGCGTCTCCTCAAGTTAATTGTAAGTGAGTTCCAACATCAGGCCAACAGTATGCTGCCCGGCTTCACATGTCAACAAACAGAAGACTAGCAGGGCTGACAGTCACCAAGCAGCTAGACACGCTAACCCAGCCTCTACCAGAGGCCCTGCGATGTGATAGCACCACAGAAGACAAAGGGATGGGCTCCATATGGCCAAGAATCGCAGCCTTCAAAAAGAAAAAGAATGGAACCGTGAAGAGAATCTGCATGACAGCGCCAAGAAGCAAGCAGCATGGAAATGGGATCCCAGCCAATACGACACTGATTTGGTGCTAAAGCTGTTTATAATATAAAGACTGCACGGAAGATCAAACTGCTTGAATAATTCTATGTTTAAAATGTAGGGCAATAAATTTGGTGTACGAGTGTGTAGTTGTTTTGCTATCATACTTTCCAGGTCAAAGTTTTGCGGCTTTCCAGTATGACCGGGGGGGTTTGAATTCATGTAGAAACCGTTTTAACCACTCATTCATCAAGATCAGTCCTGTTTAGTGCATATTTGGACATTCTGGAAAACTCTTATTCCTGAGTAAGATAAAAAGCAGGGCTTTTTCACTTCCTAACACAAAGTGCACACAAATGTTGGCAGCATATTTCCTGTTGGAACCCTGTGTCTCCTTTGTCCCATCCAAGTTTGTTAAACCGCTGTCATTTCAATTGTTCTGCTATAGAAAAATTATAATCCACCTGTCAACAATGACAGGGTGTTGGAAAACTTGGATAATGGATAGTGTAGGGCCCTGAACTTCCAACTAGGCCACTTACTGCCAACTAAAACCATTACAGAATGACAATTCTTTTTCAGTTTATTTGAAAATTGCACTGAATCACCACTGCCTCTCTGACCATCTAACCACAATCAATTTCCACAGCCAGACCCAGATATGAATGAGAGGGGGGAAATTAAATATTGACTTGTTTGGTTAAGGGTTTGATCTCCTTCCATTGTTGACAACACCATAAAAACTCCATCCAGCACACTTAACTATTTCACCATAGTGCACATAATAAGAGTGCAACTCAGAGATAGTGGTCCTATATTTAGGGTTACACTGACATTGAATTAATAACTTGATTCATGGGGCCATTCCGAGCTATTTCCATAGGTAATCAACCTTAAAAGGGAAACAGTGGTGTCCCCAATTAAAGATTAATGCTGTCTTTGGCCAACTTGCCCACTGGCATCATCAAGGTAATTAAGGAAAGATAAATTTCCACAGTTTAACATAACAATGAAAGTCAAGTAAAAGACTTAGAATGTTCTGTTTGGAAAGGACAACATTTTGTTGATTAAAAAATACAAAATGAAACAAAAAAATAATAAAATGATATGAAATTAAATGTAAAATCCTGTTATAATGGTAAAAAATGATATATAGTATTGATTACTCTGGTGACCTCTGTACAGTTAGCATGCTGGTAGTTCACCAGTGTTGTGTGGGATTGGTTTTGTTCACACTCAGGGCCTATACAGCAACAGCCCACTGACAAAAGCTGAGAGGGATCGCTTTGATCTCTGTGCCTCACTAAATCAACACCAGACAGGGTTCACTCAAAGGTCGGCAAAGTCATCTGATCATCACATTCCAAAACCAAGTATTTCTTGACAGCCGTGCTCTGGTACAGGTTAAATGTCACCAAAAGTTCAGGCATGACGACAGAAGATGGACAAATGTAACATAACTAATGCAAAGAGAGAAATTGATCGGCCAAAGCAAATAATAACAGAAAGAAATGTGGTTTGGTTCCTGCAGTAAGTGGATTAAAGTTGTAAGACATATGGCATTTAATTAATGTTTTACGCCAGCTATCATTTTCACAATTGTGAATTTATAAAAACAAGAAAAGGTAGATTTGTACTTTCAAAATAGTTCTGCTCTGTTTATACTTTGGAAATCAAAAGTTAGGCTAAAAGTGGGTCTGGGTTTACATCACTTCACACCATTTAAACATACTGTATACACATTTTCCGAGCTTTGATACTGAGCAGAGACAAGGATAGCAACAGTAATACAGTCCATGTTCAGATCACACAAACACAGCGGTTCCCTGCACTATACCAGCCATTTACACAGGGTCACTAGTCTTCACAGGAGACCAAACCTATCATAACACAGCTGTGAGTACAGACCTCCTTTGTATTCTGAGAAAAGAAAGGGGGGTAAAAAGATGATCCAATTAAAGTTGTATATCATTCGCCTCTCCTCTGTCAGTGCATATTCCTCTGGCTCTATTAGAAGCCAGCTCCTCCCAGGCAGCCCAGTGTAGCTCTGTAATTACACCTCTTCCTCTGACAACCTGCATGATTGTTTTCCTAACACTGTATTACTTCGTTAGTACTTTCCAGTGCGCGTTATTTTTAAACTGTCAGTCTGGCCCGACTCATCCCCACCGATCTCCACTCGTCTGTTTATCATAACAATCATTAATAACTGTCACTTGCCAACATCCATAGAACAAACTCATTGCCTCATTACCATGTTGCAGCGTTTGTTCCGGCGCAGCGCCTGTGTATCGCTCACAACAGGGCCAAGCCAATTACTTTGCTGAAATGGAATCGCATTAATCAAAACTTAACAAGGTGGCAAATTTAAAGATATCACATTGCAAAAGACAGCATAACTAATATGTCACTGTCATGGTTGCTGTGGAGGTATGCAGCAGGCGGGGACTAAATATATCGCCTTCCAGAGTACATATGAATTTTGACATTTCATATGATCTGAGAAGTATTATTACAGCCAGAGTGAACTGTACAGAGCCGAGCACTGGCTGCTTCCAAAGACTTCCTTGTCTCTCTACTAAGCAAACAGACATTTAGCGGGCAGGAGGTGCCCTCTATAAGGTGGAGTGCAGGAGAGTGAAAGAAAAAGATGGAATCATACGGAGAGAAGAGTGACACAACAAAAGTGAGTTAAATAAACCTGAATAAAAGAGGGAGGACAGAGGTGGAAATCATGGGGGCAGTAGAGGGACAGGAAGAGAGTGCAAGAGGAGAAAAGTGGGGGGAACAGAGAAGAAGAGGAGACGGCAAAGGAGGCACTTAAAGACTCAGAGAAATGGTACAGAAGAAAAAAAAGAAAGAAAAAGAAGTATAAAGGGAGAGAAGGATAGAGGAATGGACAGGGGACTAGTGAAGTAGAAACGGGGAGAGGGAGAGGAAAAAAGGGAGAGGGAGGAGGAAGCGCAGAGCGTGTCTCAGAGCGCCAGCAGGCGGCAGTTCATCATGTCTCCCTTCACAGAGACGTTTTCTTTTACACTTTAAATGATGATACTCATCAATCACTGGCTGACAGTTGCATCAAGCCAGCTGCAAACATGCAAAGGCCAGCAGTGTGAAACCTGCTGACGCCACCCATCGCTGCATACAGGAGGAATCAGTCAGCCACTCGGCCTCCGCCCAGGATTTATCTGCTCTCACAACACACCAGCTTGCTTTTCTCTCCGGCAAACCTAGAGTAAATATAATCCATTTTAACAAAACTACCTCGCATGGCTTTGAGAAGTGACGTGTAGTCTAACTTTCACTGAGCATGCAATCTGCAAAGGTTTTAATTAATACAGTCCTATCATATACAACTAATAAATTTCTTTTACGGTTATTGTAATAATTAAGAACATGAATAACAACAATATCAAGACTAGCAGCCACAAGTGTAACTACAATCTTTTCCATATATATTGTATTTATCTTTATTTCATTTTAGGAGCATTAAGAGAATGTTTGTGGGATTTTGCAAACAAGACTGAAGTCAAGATATATTTGACCGCTGACTGACTGGACAAGGCATGAATCTGGACTGGAGCTCACTGACTGGGCCTTTGCTTTATCAGAAAACTACAGTGACAGGCTTTAACACCAGTGTCACAACACTTGGCTGTAGCTGTTGGGGTAGTGCATGCTCACCATCACCCACAACAAGTCAGAAATCCTGGTTCTCAGGAGGATCTTTGACAGAACTCCCTACTTTAATCAAAGTACACAGCAGGCGTAATAATGTCAGAAATAGATGCCTTAGTAAAAGATAACGTTTAAAAATGTGTAATGTGCTGTGTAATCCAACTGATTTTCCCATGAATGATTAGGAAAATAAACATGGTTACTGTATCTCCAATTCATCTGCATTATGAACCTATCATTCACCAAGACAAAAGGCAGTCCTTGGTGCCAGAGGTTATCCATACACACCTCATGCACACTACTGGTCTTAGATTACTCCCTTCAGCCATCCTTCACTTTCTCCTCCTCCTCCTCCCTTTTATTTAGCGTTCTTAGTGACTGCTCATTTCTAGCACTCAGACAGAGGGGGGTTGAGCTGAACAGAGCCAAGCAGATGGATGCGAATTCAAAGTTTCCTGATCTTTAGCAGAAGTTATGGAGGGTTATCTTTGGCTGTATATCTGGGCCCTGGCAGCTCTCCCCTGGTGATGAAGGATTAAGCAGCACAGCTGTCTCTTCCCAGAATGATGCAGTGCAGTGCTCCCCAACACGACAGCATCACTTAATCTTAATGTCCGCTCCTCCAGCGCAGACGCACAGGACAAAGCCAATCAGCATCACATGCCACGGGGATGGACCCTGCTGCCTGGCCCGGGAGTCTCTCACCCTCGCAGGCCGATTAATCAACTTCAGACAGCCCAGTTCAATCCCAACCACTGCTCCCCCTGCTCTGCTCACGCTCACTCTCTCTCTATCACACACACACACACACACACACACACACACACACACTAACTGTTGTGATGTATAGAGCAGGGGAGGGCTACCATGCAAGAACACTTATCAGATTGCAGTTCACATTCTGCATGTCTTTGTGTTACACTGAGAGAAAAGGGTAGTGAGTAAAGAGGGAGGGAGCAGAGAGTAGGGCGGAGGGGTGGGCTATTGAATGCTTACACCTTACTTCTGTCACAGGCCACCTATTTGTTGTGAGATCCATGAGCTCCAATGAGGACTTAAAGAATAATGACTAATGCTCATTTGAACAAATGACTCTCTGGGAGGTCCTGAGCAAGGATTTAAACCCGATATGATACCAGAGCCTTTACAAGGAGACAACACACTCTCTTGTATTGCTATCTTGACTTCTCATTGCACACGATAGCTTAACAACCTAAATCCAGATCAGAGGAATGAATGCATGTTGCACACAGACGAACTGCCCCAAAGAAAGGAAACCCTCGGAGAATCTGCCATGGCATATCAAATGCAATGCATCAAGTCGCCCAAACATTACAACACCACCATGAAGACAGACAGAGAAATAATATGCACGGCAGAATGATGTTTGGAAAATACACCCAAGTGCATGTTTATAATGTCCTGTAGAGCCCTGGTTATGTGCAGATATAGAATATTAGCTCCATAAGTTATTCTCAATTGCAGTCAGTCGCATTACCCACGGGCATTTCCCTGTTTCACGGAATGATGAAGAGCATTACGGCTTCAAGTAGAATAGTAGGGTGTATACAACATTAACACATGCAGGACTCTTAGGCGTCCTCTCCGAAAGGCCACTATGATTTAGGAGAGCTAATTTAGAGCAATAAGCATGGAACACCATGAAAGCATCACTGTGCCTCTAGTATGCGCTATGACCTTGAATAAGTAGTAAACCAACATAATGGGGTTCTTTATCTGAAGAATACTCTAATCTTTCTTTCACACAGTACAACTGTATCCGTCTAATATATGTGTGCTTATATAGCACCTTAATAAAAGACATAAAAAGGGAGATGTTTACATTATTGTATCCGTTTTACCACTGAACTGCAATTCATAACAGAAAACCACTGACAATAAAGACCTGTTTTTATTACAATAAGAGTTCACGGTTATAAACAAAAGGAATTCGTGTTATTAGTCAAGTGATGTTATGAAACAACTTCTGGTCAGATATACAGCGCAATCTGGGCTTGATTTCTTTATCCGTCATTTCCAATCTCTTCACAGCGCAGCCTCTTAATCTAATAAGTTATTCAGGAAATATGATATTCACCAGGCAGCAGTGGTCATTTACACATAGTTAAGTTGTTTATACCAGGGTAATTGCTGTTGGCAACAACACAGCGTACCGATGGGGCAGTTTTTGATGGCGTCAAACAGCGATTTTGCAGTATTATCGTCCAGGCTAGGGGGAGCATTCTGGCCAAAATGAGATCCCAATCAAAGTGTTTCCATGCAGACCTCACTCTAATACAGAGCAAGAACCACAACAAGACTCGGAAAAGTCAATATTTTTAAATATGGGACACTCCTCTGCCAAACTGGGCATAGTCCATTTTTCGAGGCATTATTACAATTTCATGAACAGAGATACTTACTTTGTGGATTTGAAAAAAAAAAAGAAAAAACATGATCAAGCACATTGTGGTCTTTCCATTTTCAAGGATTGGCAAGATGTGTTGTAGTGAGCACACCAGATGTCATTACCATTATCTTGTGATAACTGTGCTTGGTCGTGGACATTTCTAAGAAAATCAGCCTGCATGTGTTCACACTGCTGTTACTTGTAATACCAGTTGGCTCCAGCTGAGTTGCCTGAAAGGCCCCAAAAGCCATCAAGTGTTTGGTAAATGTGCTTCATTTCAGACTTCAGATGAAGACAACTGGCAATTGTTTAAAAATCTGGCAGCAAAATTATTTAGTAGCAGAGACATTAAGTCCGATGGCAGTATAGTACATCTCCATAAAACATATTTACATAGACATTGATATATATAGATATACACTAATAGATTATTCATGTTAGAACGTAAGGGTCACGGTCTGTATCCATGCCTGTTTGCCACAAAACAAATGAACAAAAAACAGGTCTCTGCTTTGTCCACAATTCAAAACATGCCAGTTCACTTGCACTCAAGTGCTCATGGAGAATATTAACCACACACTGCACCCATGATATAGTGCAGATAATAGAAGCTGCTGCCTAAATATGACTGTGCCATTACACTGTTATAGATTTCTACCTGTAGTGTGAAACCATCAATAGTCTTCTAATGATATGATGATAGAGCCAGGACATAGTTCCATTAATTCATCATTCTATATTCTTCTCCACAGCTTCCAGAGACCCTGCTAATACAGACATCATCTCCTGTCCCACGCACATAATAAAGGCCTGTCAGAACCACAGCGTTATTAATTAGCACTTCTCTGAGGTGAAATTCAATCAATTGCAGGCCCTCTGATAGCTTTTTAGCAGGTTATGCAAATCGAATGTGACCGAGCCCTGTCTCTGCCACGGCGGCCGCTGAGGAGAAAACCTAGCTGCGCTGCACAGTCACCCTTCAGACTCCTCTCCTCCTCCTCTTCTTGCTCCTGTCACGGTGCGAACACATTCATTACTTTAACATTTGAGCTCTCCCAGCTCTGATAGCATCAGGGAGGGAGAGAAAAAGAAAGGCATAGAAGAAGAAAGGGGGGTCTTAATGTTCATTTAATTAGAATTAGACATATGGCGTATGGAGCAGAGAGGGTGACAGGCCCTGCAATGACTCACCTGAGGGGAATGGAGAGGCAGCACTCAGACACCATGAGATCATACGAGTGCAATAATGGATGGACGGATGTATTTGATCCGAGTGGGTTGACTACAGCAACATGCTTTGAATTAGTACAGATTTCTGCATCATAACAGGTTTGGTTAAGTCAATGTAATTCTACAGCACCTACATAGACATAAAGCATTACTGTTGTAGAGTCTAGCCTGCAGGTGGGCTGTGATTTAGTTTCTATAGTCGTATAACAATAATACCTGTTTCCTAAGAATTCTTTGAGCTCTACAGAAAATACCATGTTCACTTTTAAATGTTGTGCAGAGACAAAAAAAATACAAAACAAATGTAATTTGTTCTTCTGTGATAATGAAGACAGACTTAAGCTTTGGCTATTGTACAGTCATACATCACTGCAAATGCACACTTACATGAAAACATGTGAGGATGAGGACAGCTAATGGCTCCCAAATCTCTCCTAGGAACCCATGCATTTTTCATTTCGCCGTAAAAGGCCTGTCTGTGGCAAAGCTAACGGCGTCGGACGCTAATTGATCTGCGCCTTTAATGCGTGTGAAATGCTGCAAAACTGTCATCTCAGCCTTTTTCCTCTAATGCAGCCATAAATCCTGTAGCCGTCGCCCCCTCAGTCAGATGTTTTCATTACTACCATATCAGTTTTATTGAAATTACTGACATCTGCATGTTTCAATAATTGTAGGTCTTGCAAAGCTGTTGTAGCACTTTTAAAAGTGT